>JAHKKF010492916.1:0-19011 GCA_019740295.1 Labeo calbasu
AATTCATTGTATTCTAAACTTAATTGGCAATCAGTTGTTGAAGCTATTAAGGTGTGCTGACCCAAAAATCTTTTAAAAACCTGGGCCAAGTTTAAACTAGTAACCAGACATCACAGCTGGCAAAGGGGTATTTCTGACTTTCTTCTTCTCTTATCTTACACCTATTACCCCTACTGGGGCATAGGCCACCAGCAAGAGTTTTCCAGGCATCCCAGTCCTGGGCCAGTCTTTCCAACTGTCCCCAAGTGCAGCCTGTATTCCTGACATCGGTTTCCAGGTCTCGGCGCCAACTATTTCTGACTTTGACATGTAAATGTTGCCATTATTATGTAATCAAAATGAAAATTATTATTGCTGGTCTTCAGTGATAATGTCAAGTTACTTTGTATTTGCACCAAAAAAATGATAAGGATTTATGCTGATATCGTCCAAAACCACACTTTGCCAGGGGTGTTTCCGAGCTTTTGGAGGGCAGTGTATATGTAATTTGAGGTAAAAATAAATCCTTTTTTCTACATATATTATATTCTAATAATATATAATATAATATTCTAATAATAATATATTCTAATATTTTACATTTACTACTGTTTAAAAGTTAAAAGGGGTTAGTATTTTTGTTTTTGAAAGAAGTCTGTAATGTTCATTAAGGATGCATTTATTTGATCAAAATACAGTGAAACAGTAATATTGTGAAATATATTATTACAATTTAAAATAATTATTTTCTATAATACATTAATTTAAAAAGGTAATTTATTCTTGCGATGGCAAAGCTGAATTTTTAGCAGCCATTCAACATCAACATCATAATAAAGTAACATTTATTATGAATATGATACTTTTTTCACTTTGATGAATAGTAGTTCAAACAAACATTTACCTAAAAAAATCTTATGTAACAATCGTTTTCCCTGTTTGACCAATTTATTGTGTCTTTGCAAAATGAAAGTATTCATTTCTTTAAAAAATCTTACTGACCCCAAATGTTTGAATGGAACTGTAATAGGTTTCTTGTTCTTGGTGGTTACATATTGCCCACAAGAAAAAATGATAGTTGAATTTATAAAAATGATTCAAAAGTTTACATTCCCTTGATTCTTAATACTGTGCTCTTACCTTAATGTTCCACAGCTGGGTTGCGTTTCCCAAAAGCATCGTTAGCTAACTATGGTGGTTAGGTCCATTGAACTCTATTGGTAACGACGGAACTTGCTAGTTGGTTTTGGGAAACACACCCCCGGTTGGTTGGTTTGTTTGTTTTTGTTTAGTGATAGTTGTTCATGAGTCCCTAGTTTGTCCTGAACAGTTGAACTGTCTGCTGTTCTTCAGAAAAATCCTTCAGGTCCCACAGATTCTTTGGTTTTTCAGCATTTTTGTGTATTTGAACCCTTTCCAACAATGACTGATCCATCTTTTCATACTGAGAACAACTGAGGGACTCGTATGCAACTATTACAGAAGGTTCAAACTCTCACTGATGCGCCACAACAAAAACAAAAATGTATTAAGAGTTGGGGGGTGGAAACTTTTGAACAAAATGGGGATGTGTACTTTTTTCTTATTTTGCCTAAATATCATGTTTTTTTTATTTAGTACTGCCCTTCAGAAGATAGTTACATGTTTCCCAGAAGACAAAATAAGTTATATTTACCCTGATCTTCAAATTCAAAAAGTTTTCACCACCCGGCTTTTAATGCGTGTTTTTTTTTTTTTTGTTCTGGAGCATCAGTGTGTACCTATATTCTCAAAATATAAACATTTGTCTTTTTATATTTATAAAAAAATAATAATGTTATTATGTACAACAAATATACAATTTTTAATATTTTTTTAGTCAGGCATTGTCATTGTCAATCCCCTGTGTTCCAATGCAAATTGCACTGTATAGATGAACAAACTTCAAATTGCTAATGCAAAAAGCAATTAGCCACGTGGCTTTATTATCTTATGGCTTTATTATTTCTTGCATTATCCTCTTAACACAATATTGCTTCAGATGGTAAGCTTTGTCAATCATATTATACAGTAAATCATTCATTTGTTTGTGTTTTATTGTTTATCCATCAGTTTTAATCTCCTAATCAGGTTTACTGTGTGCGCCGCTCCCGCGTGCGTGTGTACAGTAGACTGACAGCCGGATTGACAGCTGTGTTAAATATCCATTAGGTAGGCAGCAGCTGGCACAGAACCTCCTTTTTAACCATTAACATTGCTTTGACTCATCCACGTCCCCTCATTTCCATATAATATAATTAGCATTAATCAAAACAGGGTAGGAGGAGAGAACCCAAAGCTAGAGCTGAAAAATGCAACACCTCTGAGGATACTGCGAAATATGAATGATCCACTGTGAGCTATGTATTTTTGGACCAAACTCGGTTGCAAAGGTGTGAAAAAAGTAGGCGGATTCACGTCATGTTGGTCACACTAAGTAACAGTTGCTCAGATCTCGCGCCAACCTTAAAATGGTCACGTAATTAAGATATTCCCTGGACACTTCTCGCTTTCTGTATAAGGTGATGACTAATGTTTGACTTAGGTTGATATTTATTCTGTATGTTGAATAAATAAACAATAAGCTAAGGGTCTGAGCTGACTTTTTTAACATTTAGAAGTAGCGCTTGTTTGAGGTATCATTCGTGTATTAGCAGTTGGTCTATGCGTCAGCAGTGGCTGAGTAATCTCAGCATTCAGACCTGGCAAGTGCAGTAATATTTTGCTTTGTCATTTTTTTTGTAATTCATAAATCAGCAGAAGTGTTCAGTGTTATTTTCAAATCATATCCAAACACTGCCTTCTTACAAATACAGTGCCATACAGATCATTTGATCTGGAAATGTTTCATATTGAGTTCATATCAAAAGGTTTCTTGGTAAAGAATTCATCACACTTGTGTCATTGTTGACATGTCTTTTGAAACTGTGTAGGAAACAAAAAATGAGATCTTTTTTTAGGAGAAAAATCTCAGTGAGAGAAATTAGTTGAAAAGAAATTAATTTATTCAGCAAGGATTAAATGTATCAAAAATAACAGTGACTCAAATAAATGCTGTTCTTTTGAACCTTCTTTTCATCAAAGAATTCTGAAAAATTAAAGAATTCTCTAAAAATCACTAAATGATTAAATTTGTTTCATTCTGCTTTATAAAGTCTGTTCCAAAATGGTAAAAAACACAACTATTTTTTTCTGTAGCTATCTTTTTGTTTCTTCCATTTTTATACATCTAACAGTATTTTAATGGTGTGTAAACAGGGATATAGTCCATGTAATAGAAACTGAATATTTTCCAGAAAGTGTTTTGCACATATAGGCCCTATTTTAATGGTGCCATTTTACAGAATTGGTGCAAACCGCTGTCAAAAACAAAAATCACACATTTAAAAAGCATTTAAGTATTCTAATCTTAGATGTTTACTAAGATCCTTTTATTATCTATTGAAACCCACAATAATATTTAAAATATCAGTAAGCATAATATATATAAAATCATAATTTATGTGGAACTCAACATTTTTTGGGGGGTGTTATTCCATAAAATCGCCACTACTGTAACAGTCATAACCGAAACACATCATCATTGTTTCGGTAGTTGCAAAAAGGAGCACATAATCCTTTATTTGGGGTAAATAATTTTTTTGAACAGTTATGCACATTTTTAGTATTTTACTACGTTTTAGTAGTGTTTTAGTATGTAGGTTACAATTCTGTGATGTGATGTGGTCACTACCAAAGCATTACTGTCACAACAGAAACATGGGATGTTTTGTCAAAAATTAAGTATACTGAATTATCATATTAAGATGTTATGATAGTGTTTGGTTCAGTGTATATTGAAACTAATGAATCCTTAAGTTTGAAATCAGTATGATCAACTTTTTGCCTTTTACGAAGAAAAATGTATTTCAAAATAATAACAATAAATCTAATAAATCACATTTGAAATTTTATTAAAATTATAATTGTTGTTGATTTACCTCTGACAACTTTTTAATAAAATAGAAAAAAAATAGAATTAAATGAAATTATAATTAAAATATAAAGTATTACTGTGTTTCGGTAGTGAAAAAAAAATGGGGGAGGGGACAAATATTCCAAAACTTTCTGAAAATACAATACTTGAATTAACTGCACAATTAATAGAAATGTGTACCTTGGTTATTATACAATACAACATATTTAAATGTTTTTTTAGACATGACATTTATTTCTGCTTTTATATTTTACGAAGAGGGTCTCTCACATGGGAATAGTCATGTTTGGAGGCCTGTCTGTGGCAAGATTTAAAACGCTGGTTTAGAAAAGTAACAAGTCACTTTTATTTATATAGTGCTTTATTCATACAGATTGTGTCAAAGCAGCTTTACAGGAAAAGTGTTGTCAATAATGCAGGAGGCCAGTAACAAAGTCCATTTTTCAGTTAAAGTCAGTTTATTGTTGATTCAGTGACTTCATCTAGTTCAGCTCTCTTCCAACAGTGTCTGTGCAATCAAGCTGACAATATTGCCAGAAATTAAGCATCCCCAACTAAGCAAGCCAACAGTGTCAAGGAACCAAACTCCACTGGTGACAGAAATGGAAAAAAAAAAAAAACTTTTCTCCTCTAGCCAGATGAAACCTGTCAAATTGTGCAGAAGACTTGCTTGTGTGCGATGGTCGTCTATGTGACGAGGTCTTCACTGGGGCTGTCTCTAGGCCTCATCTAGTTGACATGATCTCTGCTGACATTCAGGGCTGTAGAGGTCATCTCTAGATGCTGATCCACCATCTGGACTTGATCCGGGTGACTGCAGTGACAATATGATCTGGATACAGTCTGGATCCGGATGGCTACGGTGACCTCGGAATAAGAATGAAACAAACTGATATTAGCATAGATGGCATAGGGGAGCGCAGGGCACAACCTAACACTTTTTGAATTTCTCAGTTTGTGTTAATCCACGTGGGGTTCAGAGTATAATTTTTTTATCCACGTAAATTTCACACTTGTCTTGTACAAATATGTTGCTTTGTTTCATAATTACAGTGTGTACGTTTTTCGTTATTTGCCTCAAAAGAAAGGAAGTGAAAAGTGACAACATGCCCCATATGTGGGGTTCAGTGTAACACGTGAGGGGTACTTTGTAACTTGACCATATGACAGCTTAAAATGTTGTCTGATCGAATGAAAAAAATACACACGACAAACTAAAATATTTTGTCAATATAATAATATGATTAACTTTTTCAAATAAAATAATGGTGTTTTTTGAAAATTAAAACAAAATCTAATTTTTGAGGTTCACAATGAACAGGGACGGCCCTGATCGCAAAATACAGCTATAAAGTATAGTTCAAGACAATGTGCGCAAATAAATGAAACGCATTCAGACATTCAAAAAAAACACTCCCCGCCCTCCAAACACAGCTCTCATAGAACACAAGATACATAAACCAGCCAGAATGCTTTACATTTCTTGAAATATTAATTTCTCAACATTAAACGTCGATTGTGAGTCTTTATTCACCTGTTTCTTGTGGTTTCTTTTTAAAAATCCATAAAAGTAAATAGTGAAAATTATATGGTAATGTCATAGAATAGCATAGTTTAATATAGCGGGGCAGATTGTAACACAGTGTTACAACTTTCCCCATCAGCGCGACTGGAATATGAAATCGGTTGGTGTCTTCTGCTGACTTGCCAAGCATTAATAAACTATCTAAACTGATAAACAACAGCTTGGCGATTAAAATAATAGCAGATTTGTCTCATTTTAAATTAATACTAAAAACTGTAAGAAAAATTTACTTCAGCCAGAAATGTACTTTTACTATTGTAAAATAAACATTCAGCCATATCATCAAAAGGCTTTTGAATTTTGGCACACTTTTTTTCTCTGTATAGTGTTGCCATGACAACAAGTAAATACCGTAAATTTGGTTATGCTAGCGTGTGGAAATATTTAAACCATGTGTATTACAGTTAACCCCGCGTTAGTTTGTGCCCCGCGCACCCCTACTTCTTACAGTGTAACTAGTACATCAGGTGTAATGGGAAGTGTTGCCGGTTCCGGTTGACCTAATTAATGCAGCCTAACAATTTTTAAATGCATTTGAATTATACAAATGTGCTAGTGTGTTATGTGTAAGCCAGGTTAAAGATATGGGTGTTTAATCTAGATTTAAACTGACAGAGCGTGTCTGCCTCCCGAGCACCGCTAGGTAGATTGTTCCAGAGTTTGGGTGCTAAATGGGAAGAGGATCTCCTGCTTGCAGTTGATTTTGTGATTATCAGATGGCTAGAGTTTTGAGATCGCAGCCGATGTGAAGGACTATTTTGCGATAGTAGCCTGCTCAAGTACTGAGGTGCTAAACCATTCAGGGCCAGTGCCAGTGCATTGTTGACAGAAAAGGGCTAATATGGTCATACTTCCTGGTTCTAGTAAGAAGTCTAGGTACTGCATTTTAGACCATCTGGAGTTTATTTTTTAAGCACGCAGAGCAACTACCCAATAAAGCATTACAATAATCTAACCTTGAGGTCATGAATGCATAAATTAATGTTTCTGCGTTTGACTTTAAAAGCATAGGTCATAATTTATATATATTTTTAAGATGAAAAATGTGGTTTTACAAATGCTAGAAACATAGCGTTTGAAGGAAAACAACTATGCATTCCATATGTAGAGTTGAGGTCAAAAGTTTACATACACCCTGCACTTACAGAATTAGCAAAATGTTAATTATTTTACCAAAATAAAAAGGTTTATACAAAATGCATGTTATTTTTTTGTTTAGTACTGACCTGAATAAGATAATTAACATAGAAGACCTTTACATATAGTGCACAAGAGAATATATTAAAATGTCCCTGTTCTAAAGTTTACATATGCTTGATTCTTAATAGTGTTGTTACATGAATTATCCACAGCCGTGTTTTTTTGTTGTTGTTGTTTGTTTGTTTGTTTTTTGATAGGTGTTTATGAGTCCCTTGTTTGTCCTGAACAGTTAAACTGCCTGCTGCTCTTTAGAAAAAGTCCTTTTGGTCCCACAAATTCTTTGGTTTTTCAGCATTTTTGTGTATTTGAACCCTTTCCAACAATGACTGTATGATTTTGGGATACATCTTTTCACACTGAGAGGACTGCAGCTATTACAGAAGTTTTAAATAATCACAGATGCTCCAGAAGGAAACCCAATGCCAATTAAGAACTGGGGGGTAAACACTTTTGAACAGCATGGAGATGTGTACATTTTTCTTATTTTGCCTAAATTTTGCCATAGGCTACAGAAGATAGTTTTCACCCTCCAGCTATTAACTTATTTTGACTTCTGGGAAATATGTAAGAATCGTCTTTACCTTATGAAGAGCAGTACTAAATTAAAACTATATATATATATATATATTTTTTTTTCTTTTGTCAAAATAAGAAAAATATGGTCTCTTGTGGACTGTGTGTAAACATCTTTTATGTGAAATATCTTACTGAGGTCAGTACTTAATAAAAATTAATATGCATTTTGTATGAAACCTTTCATTTTGGTAAAATAATTAACATTTTGCAGATTCTGCAAGGTGTGTGCAAACTTTTGACCTCAGCTGTATACAGCACACCTTTCCTCAACAAGCCACACGACTTGAGGTTTCATTCATGTCTCTGTGGACAAGTTACCTAACAAAGTTTCAAACCTAAGGTTCGTAGTTTGTTTTCTGAAAAACATAAGCTATATTAATGGTGATGCTTGCTTTAGAGAATATCATGGCTATGTTGGAGAACCAGCTGAAATATTAAACATGTTTCCTTCCTGTGGATTTCACCGTAATGAGTGGTAGCTAGCTGTAATGGGGACTAAAACCTCCATCTGCCTTCATGCATTTTAGCGCAGTCCTTTCACTAATGCTTCCTCATGGCCTCAATGAATAAAAGCCCCTCTCATGCTCCGTTCTGATTGGTTGAGAACTCGATTATGCATCGCCCATTGTGCTGAAAGTCATCTTTCCTCTCAAAGATCTGTTTTGATGCATCAGCTGCAGAGGATGTGGGAATAAGTGAGGCTGAAATATACTGCATTTGCAGGTGTGGGTATAAATGTGTGGTTTTGTGTGGTTCTCTAAGTCACTGCGCATTACGATATTGAATATCGAAGGAAGGTTGCCCTTGGAAAGCATGCACTTTTAAAACATCCGTAAAACTTCTGCTGTTCTTGGGATTAGAGCCGTATATTTATTTAAGACCAGGTCAGTTTTCCCATCTAGCTCATTACGTAAGGTGTATAAATCTTCAGCCCGGTAATATCGTTAATGTCAGATAAGTGCAAAATGCAAGAATGAAATCAAATATTTATCGCTTTTATACTACAACTTAATATTAGATAAGGCCACAGTCTCATTTTATGAAAAATGGAACACACTCTAGATTTATATATGCATCATGTTGAAAGCAGCTTGACTTTACTAAATAGAGGTCTGAGTTTCATCTCCACCGGTCTAGGGAGGGATTACGCTATCAGCAGAACAGATCAAGCCTCCCTAAATCTATCCCATGTTTTCCCTGCACTGCATACAGACAAGGCCACAAATGGAAACGACTCCATCCGGAATATATTCAGCCAGTCTCTCACGTTAAGACTCCTAATAACCTTGGCGGAAATAGCGGCAACCGTCGCAGGTCGAGAAAAACCCCATTTTTGGATTCCCAGATGTGTCATCGCAGCCCACTCTGGCAAATGAAACCGAATGAACGCATAAACACGTGAACGGCGCAAGAGTAACAGGCCAGAATAAAAAGACACAATTCATTACCCAAAAGAATACACTTCATATTCGGCGAGTGACGCCGTGGTGGCCGGCGTATTTTTGAACCCGGTTCCCCAGTGATGAGGCGTGAGAATTCACACTGTTGCCTGCAAATGAAAATGACACTTCGATTAGCAGTGGAGATGTTCGTTTAATGCCTCAGGACAATTTCCCTCCCTCCGCAGATGGTTGGTATAATGATAGCGCTTTTATTGTACAGAGCGGCAGATTCCGGCGCCGTGCCCTTTTACAGTGAATCCATCTGTCTGGATTGGGATAGGCTGAATCCCTCACCGTTTCATTTCTTCCCACCTCCGTTGTTTCACCTCTAAGGATCCTTTAATCCACTGACCCGGTGCATTAAACTGAAGCATGCTGTAAAGCTAGAGTTGTATGTCAGTGTCTGCATAAAGAGAGGTTTAGATCACTATACATATAGTTGTCGATGTGTGCGAGGGTTTGAAAGGAGTTGGCCCGGTGTCCTTTGCCGAGGAGGAACTTTATAATTGTTTGTCTGTCTCGAGAGGGAAACTTCCCTTAGATAAGTCACCTTGATAGAACGCCTGCTTGTTCATTTTAAATCAATTTATTAAAACAATTCGCATAAGCCCCTGTCAGCATACTTATATAGATCACCCTGGGGGTTGGATGCCCTCCATGCCAAACCAACCAATCATCCTCTGTTTAGGTCTGGTGAGACTGCACATGTGTGTTGATTTCTGAAAATTGAAGGTTGCATATTTGCATGCAATTTGAAGAAATAGAATAGCTGGAATTATTATGATTTCTGCTTTTGCTTTATTGACGATTCTGAAATGGATCATTTTGATCTCAAATGCTGATTGGTCAATACTAGGCATGGAAAAAGGAAAATAAAAGCTGTTACTGGAGCAGTACCCTTTCTAAAGGGACTAATATGTACCCTTAAAGAATTCACACTAATAAATAATTTACTTACCCCCATGTCATCCAAGATGTTCATGTCTTTCTTTCTTCATGTGAAAGAAAGTTTTTGAGGAAAACATAATGGACTTCAATGGGGATCAGTGGGTTGAAGGTCCAAATTGCAGTTACAATGCAGCTTCAAAGGGCTCTACACGATCCCAGCCAAGGAAAAAAAAAAAGAACAATTTCTATACATTTTAACCACAAATGCTCATCTTGCTTGGCTTTACACAATATGTAGTCACGTTGGAAAGTACCACCCCAGTGTTTAAAAAACAAACATGCAAAGAAAGTCAAAGGAAAAAGGTAAAACAACAATGTCAGACAGTTTGAAGTTGGAGGAAAAAATGAGATGGAGTTTTCATGCTACCCTACCATTTTGAACTGTACACAGATGAAGAACCAACCATGTGTGACCTTTCCAATGTGATTATGTAATGCGTGAGGTCAAGATGATTTTTATGCGTGAGGTCAAGATGATTTTTATTTAGAAAATAATCGATAATTTCACTAAATAAGACCCTTATTTCTCAGCTGGAATCGTGTAGAGCCCTTTGAAGCAGCACTGAAACTGCAATTTAGACCTTCAACCCACTGACTCCCATTGAAGTCCACTATATGGAGAAAATTCCTGGAATGTTTTCCTCAAAAACCTTAATTTCTTTTCAGCTAAAGAAAACATTTCGGATGACATGGGGATGAGTAAATTATTAGGAAATATTTAATCTGGAGGTGAACTGATCCATTATTTACTCTTCTGTCTGGTTTGTTTGTCAGACAAAATGCCATATTCTGTGTTTTAAAACTGGTCAGATCGCCTGTCAATCAAACTCCCTGTGAAGGGTCAACTGGCCCACGTAAAATCTATATTTTTTAGGAAAGGAAAGGACGTGACGTGAGGCCAAGAATGGTGACCCATACTAAGAATTTGTGCTCTGCATTTAACCCATCCAAGTGCGCACACAGAAGTGAGTAGTGAACAAACACGCACACGCGCACACACCGTGAACACACACCCGGAGTGGTGGGCAGCCATATTGCTATCGCTGCGGCGCCACGGCTGCCCCATAATTTAATTGTATGTTTAGTTTTTGTAAATGTATATTACCATTGCTGTTATTAACACTCATTTTGAGTTCACCTTTAGAAATTAAAACATTGTTTTGTTTTTGTTTAATTTTAAAACTAATAGTTGTTTTTAAACTATTTAAAAACCAGAATTGTAATATCTTTAGCTCTCTCTAACAGCGGCAATATAAAACAGAGGTAGTTTCTGATTTTTTTTTTTAATTACTTGAAATTTGAGGGGAAAAAAAATTGTTTTACTCACACTGATGCCATTTTCAAACCTGCACTGAAAAAATTATCAAAAAGTATCACAAATTTCACTCTGTAACTAATGGTCCTGTAAATTCCACAATTATTTTCAAGGAAATGGCAAGTAGCACATTGAATTACAGTGGTGGCCAAAATGATTAGAACACTAGTATTTTCACCAGCCAAAAAATGGTTTTAAAGTTCACTTTTACAGGTTGTTTAAACACTAATGTGTGTTGGCAGTGTATGTACAAATCTACCCTATAATGATAAAAATCCATGCAGTGCTTTTTAATTAATCTGTAAAAAAATAATATTCCCTTTTTCAAATCAAGCCATTCTCAGATGCCTGTTGTTGTGGCGTCACACCGACAGATGCCGCTCCCACGATAGTTGACTGACATGAGCGTCTTACCTAAGATCAGTTGTAACAGTCCAACCTTCATGTTTTGATGCCAGAGCAGGGATATAAGTTTGACAAGAATTGAGCGATTGAGGTGTTGTGTTGCTGGATGTAATAATGAACGTAGTGGTCGTCATTTACATTTGTTTGTGAAGGGAATGCGCCTCCCGATCTACATGTATCCGTCTATGTTCCCGCGAATCATTCGTGATTCAGCTTCATTTACCGCAGAAGTGAGTATAATGATTTTTTATGAATCGCCTTCCTAATAATGTGCTAGCTAAAGTAAACCGGCTTGTCTCTCCACAGAGAGAAGAGAGGGGCGGGGTGAGCAGAGCTCATTTGCATTTAAAGCAGCCTCGACCAGAATGAGAAGATTTTTGCAGAGCTGATTTTGACAAGGTAAAAAGGGTGTTGTTTTACACTACCATTGAGAATTTTTAACCAAAGTATATTATAGACTTTTCATTAAGACCCTAAAGAATCATATCGACTTGTGGAAAATGGGCAACCGATGACCCCTTTAAGTCAGTTAATTCTATCTTTTGCTGTAGTGTGTCAGCAGGAAATATCAGTTTACTTTTCCGAACATTCATTTTGCCATCAATTTTAATAATCCAGTGAGATTTTTGTTTGCACAAGAAGTCTGACATGAAGAAACGAAACAAACTAAGACAGACTAAATCCTGATTAACTGTAGCAACGTCTCCAAGATGCTTCAAGAACCCTACCTGAAAAACTATGTGCAAGGTCTAGGGTAAAAGCTACTTTAAACGCAAAGAATGGTCACACTAAATGTCGATTTGATTTAGTTAGTAGAAGTTAATTGATAAAGAAATTGTATTTATGAAATTATTTTTGACAGCATCCTCATTTTACAGCATTTTTACACAAGTGCCTAAAACTTTTAACAGTATTGTAGATTTGCAGGTAGGTTTCTTGAAGCATCTTGGAGACGTTGCCACAGTTCTTCTGGATTTGGTCTGTTTCAGTTTGTTCTGTTTCTTCATGTCATTCCAGACAGACTGGATGATGATGAGATCAGATCTCTGTGTGGAGCACCAGCTGTTGTCAGACTTCTTGTGCAAACAAAAATCTCAATGTTGTGTTTGTGTTCCTCAGAAGAAAATACATCATAGAGTTTTGGAATGACATGAAATTTTTTAAAAACTTTGTTGACCAAACAGCACCCAGGATGAATACTACAAATTTCATGCTGAAATAGTAATGTACTAACACACATATCAGTAGCACATTCTTGTCGAAGTGCCTGAACATACTCCACTATATTATAAAAGCAGTGTGAATGATGCTAACGACCTCTAGGAGGCCCTTACTACACTCTTCCTCACCTTGTTTTACACATGCACACAGTTCATTTTTGAGGCAAGATCAGTTCTTTGAAGTGGGCATGCTGACAGCAGGGGCCAGTTGAAATGTTTTAGCGTTCTTTTAAACTTCAGAAGTTGTCACTTCCTCTGATGTGTACATTTCTTGAAGGTCAGCATGTAATGTTGAGAATGACCTGCCTACAGCGTCTGACACTTAGCTCTCAAAACCACAAGGATGTTGAAGCCAGCCACGCAGAAATGCCACAGCGAATATCACCTCTGAAAGTTTTCAGAAGATGAAATGGTGGTGCCCTGCCACTTCCTTTCAAGCTCACTCTTTTCTCACCAGCCTCAATCAAAGTCCAAAAAAAACCCCATCCATATACGCACTGATGTGAACATGTGGTGTGAACATTTGCTTCAATTGCAGATCTTGACAGCTTTACTCACTGCTTCAGTGAATCGCATTGATTTGACAAGTATAGCACATCATTTCAAGTGTAATTATGATTAGCGCAGATTGAATAGCAATTAGATGATCCACATGTGATGCAGTAGTAGCAGCTTTAAAGCTTTACAGCTTGACAACAGTTTTTCGCGTATAGATATTACAGCAACTTCTTATTCATTTTTTTAATGAGGATCAGTGAGAATGAAACCCCACTTAAAAACCTCTGAATGTAATTGTATTTTGTAACAAAATATTGAACAAAACATTAAACTTGTGGCATTGCTAAATTGTTACATAAGTATTATATTACATAGCATTACATTACATTACAGTATACAGTGGTATAAGATATCACAAGTACACTTCTCAAACATTTTTACAACAAAAAATATATTTTTATATAATAAAATATTTAAAAATAAAACAATATCTGGACATTTACAGCCTTCTGAATGTCATTGCTTTAAATAAAAAATTGAACCGAGTGGCATTTACACTGAAAACATTTACAAACCTCTGGATGTCATTGCATTTTATAAGGTACCACAAGCACACTTTTAAAGTAAAACATCGCACAAAAAAAGTAATAATAATTTTTTTTTAATAATAAATTCAAACGATAAAATTATATCAGGACACTGAAAACATTTACAAACCTCTGAATGTCATTGCATTTCACATTGAACGAAATGTCATTTTTTAATAATATAAAATAATATTATATTATATTATATTATATTATATTATATTATATTATATAATGGTACCACAAGCACACTTTTGAAGTAAAACATTGCACAAAAAAATATAATGATAAAATCACTTTTTATTTAATTTGTAACAAATATTTAAGTTTTTTTATATATATATTTAATTTTATTAAAAATTACATTATATTGCATTATATTACATTATATTGCATTATATTATATTATATTGTATTATTATATTATATTATAATATATAAGGTACCACAAGCATACTTTTAAAGTAAAACATTGCACAAAAAATGTAACAATAAATTCATTTTTATTTAATTTTTAACAAATAAAATAATATCTGGATATTGAAGACATTTACAAACCTCTGAATGTCATTGCATTTTATAACAAAACATTGACTGAAATGTCATTTTTTAAAAATAATTTAAAATATTATGTTGTATTATAGTACATTATATTGCATTATATTATGTTATAATATATGTGTAATATATATTACATTATTACATTAGTTTATATTATATTACAATATATAAGGTACTACAAGCATAAGTTTAAAGTAAAACATTGCACAAAAAATGTAATGATTAATTCATCTTTATTTAATTTTTAACAAATATTTATCAAATGATAAAATAATATCTGGACGTTGAAGACATTTACAAACCTCATTGCGTTATGTTATGTTATGTTATGTTATGTTATGTTATGTTATGTTATGTTATGTTATGTTAAGTTATGTTTACTTTTCAAGCAAAACATTTCACCAAAAAAAAAAAGAAAAATAAAACGAAATGAGAAATTCATTTTTAATTTAAAACAATGAAACATTTATCAAATGCACACTCATCCTTTTCCACTGAATCTACATTCTGGTTTTTGATGTTTCCAGATGCCACTTGGTTTTATAGTCTATTATTTAATGCTGTTTCCTTCATGCATTTCTGGCTTAAGTATCCACATACTTTTCAGAAACACTATATACACAAAATAAATACTGCATGAGATGTTTACGCATTCAGTTACCCAGTGTGTGACCTCTCGTCCAATCCACGGCTTCAGTTCTGATTACACAGAGGATGAGGAGGCTGGCCTATCGTCAGGGTAGTCAGGCCTATGTCCGGTTTCCTTAGAGATGTGAACCAATGCACCCTGACACCAGCGCAGCCCGGAGTGACTGCGTCCCTGAAGGGTTCTGACACTGAACGTTCTACTCGCAGCAACTGTGCCAGAGAACTTCATCAACGGCAGGAAATCTCATTTACTGTCACATTCCTACTTCGGCGCTACCTACTGTGTTAAGTGTGTGCGATACTGTACGTTATCTTCTTCTGAAAGACCTTTATCTAAGTCCTTGGGAGTGGATTGGGTTTTCTCCAGACAGATGGAATAGAAATGTCTTGATTTATGTGTCTGAAGTAGCAGCCAGGGTCGCCTTTGTCACAGCTGTTTTTGTCATTTGTAAAATCTGAAGAAGTGAGGCTCTCTATTTTTTGTATTTTTGTGTATTCTTGTATTCTTGCTTTATATGTTGTAAATATATATTGTTTTATATATTGTAAAATGATAGATAGTTAGATGGATAAGTAGATGGATAGATGGATTGATAGACTGATAGTTTAATTTATTAAGTAAATAATTAAAAAGAAAATGGAAAAAATAAACAATTATATATTGTATAGATAGATAGATAGATAGATAGATAGATAGATAGATAGATAGATAGATAGATAGATAGATAGATGCAATTTAATAAAAAGAACAAAATAACCATGATGAGACTTATACTTTTATATTAACCACACAACATGTTTTAATGATTTATCTGAATATTTAAATACTATATTTTAATTAGACTGTTTTGATTACATGTAGATTAAATTATATATTGTAAACTATTAATAAATGTGTGTATATATTATATATGCTGTATAGATAGACAGATAGATAGATTTTAATAATAAATAAATTATAAATTAAATATGCGAGATCCTCACTTATATATATATATATTGTATACAGCATAAGTTATTTATGTATTTATTTATAAATTTAGATTTTATTTAAAAGTTTATGTTTATGTTTATGTAAAAGTTTTTCACATTTTTGTATCAGTTTGAAATTAAATAAAAAGATAGATAGATAGATAGATAGATAGATAGATAGATAGATAGATAGATAGATAGATAGATAGATAGATAGATAGATAGATAGATTTATTTTTGATTGTTTTAGATTGTTTTTGTAATATTTATATATTTAATTTGTTCAATTAATTTACAGGTTTTAGATGAATTCATATTTTTTTATTTGATTAGTTAAATCATGAATTTGATTAAGTTTACATTTTAATTTTTTTGTTTCTTTTTTAAATTAAATAAAAATATATTTAATGATGGATGGATGGATGAATGGATGGATAGATTTTAATAATAAATTATAAATAAAACAAAATATGCAAGATCCTCACTTTTTATATGTATTATATACAGCATAAGTATATATTTATTTATATATTTTGATTTTTTTAAGTACTTTTTCACATTTTTTGTATCATTTCGAAATGAAAAATATATATATATTTAAATAAAGATAGCTAGATATTTAATAATTTATTAAACAAGTTGTTTTATATAATTATTGTTTTTTGTGATGATTATATTTCTTTATATATTTTGATTTTATTAAGTTTTCATTTTTTCACATTTTTTGTATCATATGAAATGAAATAAAAATATATTTAAATAGCGATAGATAGATAGATAGATAGATAGATAGATAGATAGATAGATAGATAGATAGATAGATAGATATTTAATAATTTATTAAACATAACAGTTGTTTTATATAATTATTGTTTTTTGTGATGATTATATATTTAATTTGTAAAATTATTTTACAGGCTTGATATAAATTCTTATTTTTTAATACTTTGATTAGTTATACCATGTATTTAATTTTATTAGAAATTGCAATTGTTTCACAATGTTTTGTATTATTTTGAAATGGGAAAAAAATTCACTATAGATTTAACTTTTGGATACCCTTGTGTTTGTTATATACAGTACTATATGTTTAAATTATCCAAGGCAATATAACTGAACAGTTTTGTGCTTTGTGCCCTTGATTATACAGAGACACGAGATTTACGTGCGTGTGGCGCTGGTGATTTATGTAGGCCATCTACGGCACCCAGAAAGAACATCATTCATTTTTTAAAGTAGTGATGGAGAGTCGTGGCTTCATTCATTGCATTCTGGGAATGTATGTAACATAAAGTGAGAATAAGGCATGGCTAGAACATTAAAGATTAGCACATACATTTTTCATTTCAGTCACAGGATTGTAGTGGTTGATGCAGGAAGTGTCTTTGTCTTCACTTTGATATCTAAAACCTTATTTAATACTATGTTCTTACGTGGCGCTTACAAGAACCCAAATTACACCCTTACATGTGATGCTGTTATTTGGTCCGTTCACACCTGTTCTTATTCAGGATGTCATTACCATTGTTTGACAAGCAGCAAACGCAAGCGATGACGTATAGCACTAACAGATCTGTCAGAATCTAATGGTCTTCAAAAACACATTGAACCATGGACAGTTAAATGATATGTTCTGCTGTGCAGCGCTTTGTAGTTGTTGTGTTTTTTTCCCACCATAAGCTGCTAAATATTTCTCACACTTATCTGAATGTCACAGGCGACTGATGTCATTTATGCCTGTAGGTGCATTTATGCTTTAAAGTCACATGGATGTATTTCCTTTTCCAGTAAAAAACTCACCATCTGGAATATTTCGCACACACGCAGAGCAATGAGAAGAGCTGGATCCATCCTGCTCATAAAACCGATGTGAGAAAGAAAAGCACAGATAAAACAAAACCGACTTTTATAAAATGATTTTGTTTTTATACGGGATGTAAATAATGCAAAGGATGCATCTGTGATTCTTGAGCAGGAGTTTTCATTTAGTGTGTGTAATGAGCGGCTGCTGCCGGAGTGTGTTATTTGTGTTGTTTTGCTGAGTAGTGGTTGTGGTTGTCATCGCTGACGGAGGGCGACGGCGGTAGTGTTCTCTCATGCAGACAGCTCTGTCAGACGCGCTCCACTTCTCTATCGCTTTTCTGCGAACTCGCTTTCTGTTTCAGTGAAATTACAAAACCAATACAAATGTGTTTCTGGTGCTGATATAAATCTGCTAACATACAGATGCAATTTTTGATTCATTGGAACAGAAATGTGTTTCAGGGGGATTTGAAATGAAACCACTCATATTTCAAGTGAAAATGGTTGATGGCAATGACTGCTTCTTCAAAGCACTGTGTAATGAGACCTTTTATGTTAAAAAAATAGCTGCTCTATGTGCAACTGAAATGGTTTAAATGATTTTGTGTAGTTTATTTGTATGATTTACATGAAAATTGCATGGGGAATGATTTGAGTTATAGTTTTGACTTGGAAATGAACTGAAAATGGAACACATTTGAAATAACCAGGATATAAACTATGTACATAGACTGTTTGTTGAACAAAACAAAATATCAATATTGGAGAATTTCATTCATTTGATCAAAAATACAGTAAATACAGTAATGTTATTAAATGTTATTAAAACTGAAAATAACTATTTTCTTTCATTTATTCCTTTGATGGCAAAGCTGAATTTTAGCTTCATTACTCCTCAGTGTCACGTGATCCTTCAGAAATCTGATTTGCTGCTCAAGAAACATTTGGTATTGTTGCCAAAGTTGAAAACACGTGTGCTGCTTGCCATTTTTGTGGAAACCATCACAGAATATTAATATTTTACTAATATTAATATTAATTTCTGGTTGTTGTTTTTTTAAAAGTAGAAATTACTCTCACATTTGTTAAATTTTGGTAATCAAATAATCGGTCTATTATTCTGACGATTAATCAAGTAATTTGATTACTTTATATATATTTATATATACACTGACCAAAATTATAAACGCAACACTTTTGTTTTTGCTCCCATCAAAGATCTAAGACTTTTTCTATGTACACAAGAGGCCTATTTCTCTCAAATATTGTTCACAAATC
>JAHKKF010492919.1:0-10857 GCA_019740295.1 Labeo calbasu
AAGACGCGATATGTGAACGGCTCCGTCACGCGAGCACTAAACAGCGCTGTGAGATCCAGTGTGAAACACTTGAATTCAGCGATGAACACAAATGACTGTGATTCAAACTAGTTTAAAGCTGTGTGCAATGAGACAGTCAGAAGACTTTTCAATCTACACATCGTTATCATTTACCATGGATTTACTGTAGTACCACTCACTGCACCATGGTATTGTGGCAACAATGTGGTATATTCACAATGAATTTTATTACAGGAGTAATGGTATATAATTAAACTTTTACAGATGTTACTGGTTGATAATGAACAAAAATTTACCTCTGCATCCTCAAGCTACTATCAAATGTGCATTTCTAAGAAACAAAACAGTTTTATTATTATTATTATTATTATCAGACAACCCAAACCTGTCTCTTGATTTGAAACAATATAACTCATTAGAACATGCAGAAATTTATTTTTCTATTTAGATACTTATTTTAAGGAAAATTAATGGTCTGGTTTCTACAGTTTTCACTTTGGAGCAAAAATCCGACTTTAAACTTGAAAGAAATAAAGATTTGACATTTATTGTGGTAGTTATCGATATCGACTGATATGAAAAAAAATTATTGTGACCATATCGCCCAGCCCTAGTTTAAATGAATCATTTATTTATGAATTGGACTGCACTGTTTGCGCAGTATGTTTTTGCGCGCAGCTTGAGTGGACGGGACAATTCAATAGAAACTCATCAAGCAAATTCACACAATTAACTCTAGTGAAATATGATTTCTTCTTCCATGTGCAGTAGAAACGTTTGTATAACTGGATAGAAATGATACCCGAAAATGTATGTTGTTTTTAAACCTATATAAATATATAATGCCGTTTGTCCTTATTGCGGTATATTTTGAATAATGACACTTAGTTGCCAGTACTTAGCTCCAGTGTAAGAAGAGCTGTATTTTGTTCTTACCAAAATACTTAGCTGTAGTGTTAAGATCAGTGGTAGAGCATCTATTATTTTCCAGCCTAGTGAAGGCAAAGGGGACAGAAAGCGCCCCCACACCGCCGTGACTTCTAACCCTGCTCCTCAGAGGCCCAGCAGCAAACGGGATTTGTCGTAGACAATGCTGCGTATCGCTTAAAGCCTTGCTTTTTACGCTCCTACAATCCCCCGCTTTTAGCCGGCCTTCTTTACTAAGTAAAATCTAGCACTAAAGACCCCTGCCATTGAGAGCGCAAGTCAGGATTAATCCTGCTTTCAGAAAATGGCTTTTGTACGGCCAGGGCTAAAGCTGGAAGAACACCCTGCGCTCTTTTTTTTTTTTTTTCCTCCATCTCCATCTGTGTCACTCCGTCTCACTTTTTCCCCTCCGTCTGAATGAGCATGTCTCTTTTTTTGTTCCCCTCTTCTAAACTCCCTCGTGACACTCCGGCACCTGTTTTCCTCACTAAAGCATTAATTTATCAGTGAATTATTACCCGAGATCCCACAATGTGCCTGCCACTCTATGACATGTCCTGACTGGGCAGTTTCCATGGCAACCGAACCCCTCCATCCAAAAGCAATTTAGCCGGCGTGTTGGCGTGTACAATGGCCGTACCCGCTAACCGATGGGCCAATGAATATTTTAGCCTGTAAATATGATGGCGCAATATCACGCTGCGTTTTACAAGCGGCGGCAGGGTAAATGGCCGTGCGCGAGGAATCCGTTTTCTAGAATTGTGATTCGTCTCTCACGACGGAGGTCACAAAGGCGTCGCAGCTTTTGTAATGAAGTGAATGCGGGCGAGCGAGGCCTGCTATGCTCATCAGAGAGGAAGTACGAGCGAGACGTGAAATGGACATACTGTTCCAAAGCGTCTTTCTCTCTCTCTCCTTGCTCGAAGTACGAAACTGACTCCATCCAGGCTTTTACTCATCCTCTGCCATCAGAGCGACGCTGCTTTGCTAAATGAAATGCAACATGTTATTTCACTTTGCGTGCGCAGAGGTTTGAGGCTAGAGGAAATGTCTCTCAGTCCCCTTCAGATGGGAAGAGACTCGCTTCTGGTCTCAGTGCACCGCCCTGCATTTTAAAAAACAATTTGGTTAAATTTACGGTAGATTTTCAGACATTATGGGATGCATTTATAGTGCCCGTATAGTTTACATTTCATAATTTAACATCTACCTCACTAACTGATTTATTGTAATGTATTAGACTACGTAAATGACTAAGATCTGCTTTGTACTGATTACCATAGGAATGTAAGTGGTAAATATATTAATATTTCAAAATTACAATTGCTAGATCATTTAAGTGTTAAAATAATTAATATTAATTATGAATAACAATTACTGTTCCTTGAACAGTAGCAAATAAACTAAATAAAAAATAGTAAAATCCTAATACTGTGTAAATTATAAAAATAAGAAGAAATGACTAAAGTGTGATCAAATGTGGCTTCTGGGAGCGTACTTATTTTATTTTATTTATGTATTTTTTTAACCTTAAATTATAAGGTAAAGAGCTATTCATACTTTTTAAAATGCCTATTTTACTGTATTTAACAGTAAAATTACATGGAACAATTATAATCCTATTAATTTTTCACTGTATATGGAAGGTAACTTGCAAATTTTTATTTTATTGTTTTATTATTTTTATTATTTTACTTTATTTTATTCATAGAATCAGGTGCCTGCAGGTATGCTCTACAATAGGAAAGAAAAAAAAGTTGTTTTTTTTAATTTATTTTCATTTTAATTACATTTGTTTGTTCATATTTTTATTTTATTTTTATTACATTAGCTTCTTTGTTCAATTATTTTATTTTATTTTATTTATTATTCATAGAATCAGGCGCATGCAGGCATACTCTGCAATAGGAAAGAAACAGTTTTATTTTTATTTATTTAAATTTTAATTACATTTGTTTGTTCATATTTTTATTTTTATTTAGATTTTTATTTTATTTTATTTATTTATTTATTTTTTTTACTTTATTGTATTCATAGAACAGGTGCCTGCAGGCATGCTCTACAATAGGAAAGAAAAAAAGTTTTATTTTTTTATTTATTTTAATTTTAATTACATTTGTTTGTTCAGATTTTTATTTTAATTACATTAGCTTGTTTGTTTGTTCATAATTTTATTTTATTTAATTAATAGAAAAAATATTATTATTATTACTATTATTATTATTATTATTATTATTATTATTATTATCTTTTTTGGTTCTATTTTATCTCTCTTTATTTTAATTGTGTGTATTTGTTTGATCAGAGATTTATTTTATTGTATTTGTTTGTTCAGAGATTTTATTTTATTATTTTTAGAATCAGGAAAAAAGGGAAAAACCTTTTTTTCTCACTTTGTTTTAATTACATTTGTCTGTTCAGATTTTATTTTATTTCATTTTATTATTTGTTCATAGAATCAGGTGCCTCAGCTCATAAAATCAAATTGCTCTACAATTTTTGTTTTTGTTTTTGTTTTTTTCCAGATATTCGGCTGCTTCAGACACGGTTAAAATATATATTCATTTGTTAGAGGAGACGCTAGATCCTCTTTGGTATGTCTGTGGGCGCGTTCAGATCCGGAGAACAGTGAAAGAGGATATGTACTCTACTCTGCAGTCATTTACAGAGTGGGCATGCCTTCAACATGCCTCCAATTTGGTTACTAGGTGATAATGATATTTGCAATAGACTTAGGTAGGACTCCTGAGTTTTATTCTTTTGTCTGAGGCGTGTGATTCCACTTAAAGAGCTCAAAATGATACACATTATCATCTTTAATGGAGTCCGCTAATAGTCTATTTTGAGGTCACAGCAGCAATAAATCATATTGTGAATACCATTTTTGCTGGTTAGCAGCTGACGTGTTAGTGATCTCTTTATCTAATGCAGATTATTAATAAGAGGATTAAAGGAAGGGAGTCTACATGTCCGAAGGCATCCTGCCAGAAACGTCTATGAATTCCATGAAAGCAACACGGTGTCGACTAAGTCACCAAGTATCCGCGCTGCTCTGCAGAAGCACTCGGGGATGAATTGCAACTCAAGCTTTATTGTCTGACGCTGTAGTGCTCCAGTGCATCCTTTTAAGCGTTTGCCAAAAACGCCTATGCGTTTTCCTTTGAAGTGCACGAGCGTTGTCTTTCTCTCGTTGACAGGCTGATCCCTGTACATGTGTTTCTTTTCTTGCCTGCATTGTTTAGTGGGTGTTTTCTCAAACTGTGGTGCTGCTACTTGGCACATGCCCTTCATTCTCCCCCTCCGATGAAAGCGGATCCGCTCGGAGTCACAGATCTAACGGCGGGAGGTGAATGGGACGATGACTGCGGGAATATCTTCTAGTCGAACGGGCTCAGCGGGACTCTGGTGTAGGAGTCACGTGCAATGCTGTTGAAGCCCAGTGGCAGTAAGGCGGGGTTTTTTTTACTGGAGACCACAGGAGACTGATGGCGGGAAGGGAGTTTGGTCGCTACAGGAAACAAAAAACACTTGACACAGGATTGGCTGCAGCCTTCCACAGCGCTTACTTTCTCGAGAGTCTCAATCAGGCAATCATGTGGGTACAAGCATTAGTGTCACAGGTTTTGGGTTTGAAAATGTTTTGTTGAAGGAAATTTTTATTTTTTAATCATCACTAGTTTTGTTGTTGACACGTCTTGGTCATTGTGACTGTTTCAGGAGCGTTGATGGAGCAGTGCTGCTTTTTTTTTTTCTCTCTTGTTTATCAAAAACTTGTGCGTTTCATCAAAAAAAAAAGTTTGGTTTTTGGCCTTCCATCAGTTGAAATGGGTTCAAAGTGTTCAATAAAGTAATGTTTTGCACAATGTTGCATCATTTTCCTGTAAGCAAAACTACCAACTAATTTTATTTGCTTTTACTCGAAACTCGAAATTCAGAGGCAATATTCAAAAGTTTTGGTTTTTTGCAATATCCAAAAGTGTTTTTGTTTTTAAATAAATATTTTTTAAATATCTTATTTTACATTTTTGTTTGTTTCTTTTATTTATTTATTTATTTATTTATTTAAAAAAAAAATTATATTTGTTTTGATAAATTTATTAGTTTTTTGTTTTTTTTCATTCTCATTTATTTTTCAGAACATTTTTAATTTTATTTAAAGTTCGTTGTTTTTTGGTATATTTTAGTTTTGTTTATATTTTTGTTTTAAATATTATATTATTTATTTTATTGTTGTTTTTATTATTATTATTATTATTATTGTTATATTATTATTTTCATATTTTATTCAAGCTCAGTTTATAAATATTTGTGTTTTGTGTATATTTGGGTATTTATTTTATATTTTATATTTCAATCTAAATTTAATTTTTGTTTTGTTTATTTATTTATTTATTTTTTAATGTTTCAATATTTAAAAAAATATTTTTCATTTTATTTACAGTTTATTTGATTTTATGTATTTAATTTGTTTTTTGTTTTATATACATACATACATATATATATATATATATATATTTATAAAACATATATATATTTATTTATTTATTTGCATGTATATGCTTGTATATGTTATATATTTTAATCTTTTATTATTATTATTATTATCATTATTATTATTATTTTATTTTTAAAATATTTATAATTTTTTTAGTTCAGTTTTAGTTTTTTTAATCAAGTATTTGTTATAAATATTTGTTTTTGTTTTGTGTATTTATTTTATATTTTCACCTAAATTTTTGTTTGTTTATTTTTTATTTTAAAAATATATTCATTTGTTTTCTTTAGTTTGTTTATTTTAATATTGTATTGTGTGTGTGTATTTATTTTATATTTTAACCTACATTTATTTTATTTTATTTTATTTTATTTTATTTTTTTATGTTGTTTTTTTTATTTATTTGTTGTACCCATTCATATATGATGAGGGCGAATCTGACTTCCGATGTCTCAGAATGACTCTACATCCGCAAATCATAACTAGACGGCACCATAGCATCTGTTACTGAGACATATGCATATTTTGTGCTACAACACCCAACATACACAAAGAGGGTTTCTGCATGATGACAAATTGAGAGTCTTATTAACAAATTATACAATTCCCTTCTAAAACGCATCCACCTTTTCACTTGCAGTAGGCTAATGGGACCATGATTATTTCGCCATGCAAAAAAACCTTTAATGGCTCTCGAAATACACATTATTTTCTTCAGTATATATAATCATGTCTCTTTTCATCCATTTACAGTCACTTTCTCAAAGAAAAGAGCGCTTCTTTCAGTACTACTCAAGCATGTTTGATGCATTTGCGGTTGAACAAACGGCCTGCGCTCGGCCCGTGTTTTGTTTGAGTGAATGTAATGTATAGTTAATGTCCACTGTGGTTGCTAAATGGTCACAGCAGGGAATATTGGCACATCGAAAGGCCTTGCTCTGAGTAAAGCAGAGAAACAACACGAACGGCCGTGGACGAAGGTTATTAATGAACGCTGTCACTTACGTTTGTTGTTTTTGCTGATGGCACGTCTCTGAGGCCGTTATTGTTGCTGGTGTGAAATGAAATCTGCTGTATTTCATCATACGTACAGCATGAGTTTTCAGAGCTTTCCAAATGAGTCTGTGGCCCTCCAGAGAGTCTGTGTAAATGTTGCCATTATATACAAATCAAAAAATTAATAACAAGGTGCTAAAAAAAAGCTCACACTTTGAAAATATGCAGAGTAGCTGAGATTTTCCCCGACAGCTTTCATCACAATGTCACTGAACAATCGAATGTTTTTTTTCTGCATCGCTTGCGATGGAAACCCGAATTGCACGGGTGTGAAATAAAAGGAAATTGGAAGTAATTTGGCATAAATCATCATTATTTCGAGAAGCCGCTATTGGTGAATGCAGGTGATGTAGCCGCTGTGTGTTACGGACCATCATCCCCCGCAGGATTATGCTAATCGGCTGAATTGTGATACTTTCTAGCTTGATGATCTCAGTTGTGGAGCGATTTGCCAGGCTGCTCCATTATGAAACGACCAAATGCTGTCTATAGACGTCGTTTGAAAGCGAGAGCTGAATACCATTGGTTTCTTTGCTCATTTTCAGTTTTTTCCTCGCGCTGTACCTCTTTTCATGCTGCGGTATGTAGGTGTTTCTGTGATATTTTGTGTGCATGCAGGTGCACACAGAAAGGAAATGTTATTTGAGAAGGATGCAGTAGAGAAGTTTGGAAATACACAAGTGTGACTGTATAGATTAGACTGTATAGATTACTGCAAAATAAACAGGAATACAGTAGCAAGCATATTTTGTATACGTATCGGTTACTAATAAACATCGTGCTTTAATTTAAAAAAGGTTATTTGCAAAAGTAATGTTGGATTATGTGATTTATTATTTGTTTTTGTTTTTTGCATGTTTAATTTGTTTTTATTTATTTTATTTAGTATTTTACTTTTTACATTTATTTTGCTTGTTTAATTTAATAATACAATATAAAAATAAGCAAAAAAATAACAACATAAAATCAAATAAACTTTAGATTTTTAAACAAGTATTTTGTTCTATAATTATTTATGTAGTTATTTTATGTTTTAATTTAAATTTTATTTTTAATGTGTTTGTTCTTTAAAATTATTAAATATTTGTTTTTATCTAGTGTGTTTATTTTTTCTTATTTTATTTAATATTTTACTTTTGATTTCAAAAAGTATTTGAAATTTTATTTAAAGTTTATTTGATTTTATTTTGTGTGTTTTATTTTTTAAATGTTTGTTTGTTTTTATTGTGTGGTTTTTTTTTTTAGTATTTTACTTTTTCATTTTTTACATTTTATTTTACTTATTTAATTAAAAAATATAATATAATATAATATAATATAATATAATATAATATAATATAAAAGTAAGCAAAAGAATACACAATAAAATCAAATAAACTATTTTTTAATTGTTTATTTTTTAATAAATATTTGTTTTTGTTTTTTGTGTATTTGTGTATTTAATTTAAATTGTATTTATTATCTTTTTTTTTCTTTTGTTTGTTTTGATTAATTTATTTGTTTTTTTATTTTTGTTTATTTTATTTTCCAAAAATATTTTTAATTTTATTTGTTTATTTGATTTTGTGTATATTATATTATATTATATTATATTATATTATATTATATTATATTATATTATATTATATTATATTATATTATATTATATTAAACAACTATTTTGTAATATAAATATTTGTTTATTTTATTTTATTTTTTTCTGGCTTATCTGCCCATTTTCTTTGACCTTTAAAACATGTCAGCATTTATCACTGTCCATGTCCTTCCTTAATTGGCTGTTTTCATCAGGTTCAGAGGTTTTTTTTTTGGCCTCTGAACTGATGGGCAGCCGTTGACATGGCTGATCATGGAGCTGTCTTTCATTTCATATTAGCCGTCTCCCTCATCCAGTCGCTCATACAGCTGTCTCGCAGCCTGCGGGGGCACTTTGTTCCCTCACGTCCGCTCTCGCGACTCACAGTAGATCCGAGTCCAAACTCACAGCTGTGTCGGATTCACAGGTGTGTGTAAGGTAAGCCGCAGTGTTGATATTTAAGACGTTCACAGTTAGCGCCCTTTAACCTCACTGATTCTGCAGCGTAGGCCATGTGTGCTTCAGGCAGGAGTGAGAAATTTGGGTGCAGGCGGGCCAGTGATTGAGCGAGCTGAGCGCTGTTGACTATGGCAGCACTGGAGGTTTGTGTTGGAGCCGTTATCTGGACACAATCCTTCAGGCTTAGAGAAACAGAGTAACACTCTTTGACTGCCTGTTCACATCGAAACTCTCCTCCGGTGAAAACATTTCATCAGCTATGCATCAAAGAGTTTGATCAAGCAGTGCAAGAATGAAGTAATTCAAATCTCCGCTGCTTTATTCTCCACGTTTAACATTCGACTTCACACTCATTGTATATTTTTAACTGAAACTACAGAGTCATCCCATGTCAAATCAACCAAAGTATGGCTAAAATTTGATTTTGTTCATATTTTTATCTGTAGAAAAAAAACATGTATAGTGATGAAAGCCATTTACTGAGTAATCCACTGTTTTGTAGAGGAGGGTCAAAATGACAATTTTCACCTGAGATTTGGAGCCACATTAGAGGGGTGTAAAAATGACTATTTTATTTCAGTTATTTTTATACCCCTCAAATTTGGCTCCAAATCTCAGGTTACTCTGTAAATATTGATCAGTGACATTTAATGTTTTGGCTTTCATCACTGTATACGTTTGTCTTTCTACAGGAAAAATGTTTAAAAAATAAAAAAATTTGAGCCAGGGACATCTGGTTGAGTTCACACAGAATGACCCTACACAAGGCTGTGTTTATTTTATTTTATTTTATTATATTATATATATATATTTTTATTTTATTTTCAACTTCTAGTCAGTCTTTTAGTCATTTTCATTTGATTGATCCATGTATTGATTCCAGATCACAGATATTTTACTTTATGCCTACAGTATTTTCAGTGGCTGTGTGAAAAGAAATTATATTTTACTTTAGTTGTGACCAGTGTAGTCTGATTCACAGCTACACGCAAACAATTCTTATGAGCCAATTCTCTTTAATGAATCAAAAACATAACATGATCAGTGTAGTCTGATTCCCAAAAACAATAAGTCTTATGGTGTGTTCACACTAAAAGTGAATTTGTTCGCGTAAGAAGATTACATACAAAGTTGATGCAAAGACCCGAATAGACACAAATTCACACAGGGCGACGCAAATCATGCAAATTGGGCGACGTGAGTGCTGCGAATGTGCGATATATGCCTTAATCGTGTTTTCGGCGCAAGTTCAAAAATTTATTGTTAAGCTTATAAGTTTTTTGTTTTTATGTTTTTGTTCGTGCGAGCGACATGAAAACATCCCGCGAGTAAACTAGAGTAACACAATGCAAATTTTTGCTTTGTGTTTGGTGTCCACACACCATTAGCTAATGTAATTTGCATGAGTAGATTACATACAAAGTCAATGCAAAGACGCGAATAGATGCTAATTTGCACCGGGCAATGCAAATGATGCAAATTGGACGACACGATTGCCGTGAACATATGATATACGCCTTAATCGCGTCTTTTGTGCAAGTTCAAAAAATTCAACTTGAGCGGAAAATTCGCATGATGCGTCGTCACACAAGCCAATCAGTGAAGAGCTTATTGACATTGGCATTATTGACATTTTAGACAGCATGATTATTGCACAGATGTGCCTTAGGCTGGCCACAATAAAAGGCCACTCTAAAATGTGCAGTTTTATCACACAGCACAATGCCACAGATGTTGCAAATTTTGAGGGAGTGTGCAATTGGCATGCTGACTGCAGGAATGTACACCAGAGCTGTTGCCCGTGAATTGAATGTTCATTTCTCTACCATAAGCCGTCTCCAAAGGCGTTTCAGAGAATTTGTCAGTACGTCCAACCGGCCTCACAAACGCAGACCACGTGTAACCACACTAGCCCAGGACCTCCACATCCAGCATCTTCACCTCTAAGATCGTCTGAGACCAGTCACCCGGACAGCTGCTGCAACAATCGGTTTGCATAAACAAAGAATTTCTGCACAAACTGTCAGAAATTATTTTAGGGAAGCTCATTTGCATGCTCGTCGTCCTCATCTGGGTCTCGACCTGACTGCAGTTTGTCGTCGTAACCAACTTGAGTGGGCAAATGCTCACATACGATGGCATCTGGCACTTTGGAGAGTTGTTCTCTTCACGGATGAATCCTGGTTTTCACTGTGCAGGGCAGATGGCAGACAGCGTGTATGGTGTCGTGTGGGTGAGCGGTTTGCTGATGTCAACGTTGTGGATCAAGTGGCCCATAGTGGTGGGGTTATGGTATGAGCAGGCGTATGATATGGACAACAAACAC
>JAHKKF010492920.1:0-11627 GCA_019740295.1 Labeo calbasu
CACTACAAACAAGACAAAACTATAATGCTATAAGAAACAGAAAAGATTAATTCATTGTTTACCTGGGTCTTTAGTCTGTGATTAGCTCACCTCACCTCATCTGACAAGTTTTCAAGTTTGAGCCGTTCGTTCATAATGTAACAGCCCCATAAGCTCAACCAATGCAGTGTGAGCCGGAAAAAGAATTGATTAGTTCATCTCTCAAGTCTTCGGGTTCGAGTCGTTCGTTCATCACGTGACAGCCCCATAAGATGAACGAACAACTCGACAAACCTGAAGACTTAAAACAGGTGAACTAATTCCAATACAGAACCTAATAGGATGTTGCGTATGCGGGAATGAACGAATCACTCCCAGAGATGACTCGTTCTTCCCGAGTCACATTAAAGATTCGTTTAAAATGAAAGAATCATTCAAGAACGACCCATCACTAATTCATAGCATTGTAAACGCGCATCCCAGAGCCTGTGCTACACAAGCTTTTGTGCTTAAAAAGTATACAAATTTTATTTCCTGAAAAAAAATGACCGATCGCTTCGCTAGATAAGACCCTTCTTCCTTGGTTGGGATCATTTAGAGCCATTTGAAGCTGCATTTAAATGACATTTTGGAAGTTCAAAATTGGGGCACAAATCAAGTTCATTATACAAAGAAAAATCCTGAAATGTTTTCCTCAAAAACATAATTTCTTTACGACTGAAGACAGAAAGACATGAACATCTTGGATGACAAGGAGGTGAGTAAATTATATGTAAATTGTTGTTCTGGAAGTGGACTTCTCCTTTAATGACAGAATTTTCATTTTTGGGTAAACTACCCCTTTAAGTCTACCTTTTTTCCCCAGTATTTAACAGAAAGCAAAATGGCAGGTATTAAAACCGGTAGTCACAGTGTTACTGTGTTTTTCTGCTGTAATTAACGACATAGACATACACACAATCACTTACTCAGAGAATCACGACTGAGTGAACGGTCCTGTAAACTAGCTTGGCTGTTTTTCAGCATACAGCCGGACATTTCCTGACTACAGAACAATTTCTCCCTGTTCTTATTCCCTACATATTCCAGCCACATGTGAAAGTATCCAAATATTTATGGAGACAATCAGGTGTGCCAGAGATTTTTTTTTATAGTTTTCAGGCTCCACTCTTAGACGTTAACAAACGAAACATTGAGTTTGTCGTACTGTAGCACCGAAGGAAAGCTTTTTGGGTCTGTAATAGTGATTTTTCAGTGACGACATCCTCTGAAAGTATTCCAAGAGGAAACTGCTATCTGTCTGAGGAAGAATATACAACCACATTATGTATAAAGCCGGACCCCTGCTTCTCTTTAAAAAACATTACACCTGGCCTGCTCTCCAGTTTCAGCCCAAGTATTTCACCTCTCTGTAACACAACACCCAGAGACCAACAGATGCCTGGGAAATTATAGCCAAATAACCTTAGTGATGACTTCTGATAATTGCTGTTCCGTTCCACTTAAAATCTTGATTATAGGCTGACAGTAAAATATGTGTGGAGCTTCTCAAAACAAATCAATGAATTGTTTTATAGTTTATTTATTGTTACATTGGATTAAGAAAAGTCACAGAAACAGTTTTTGCTCAGAAATCTTCAAAAATTTCACTATTAATTACAAATAATCAGCAAGTAACATCGAATTAAATATGACATTTTGAAGTAAGACTAAAATAGTATTTCCTCGTAAAACGTGCTCGAACACTTTTATTTACAGTATAATAATAATGTTTCAATTCTTTTGAGTGCAGCAGGGAAAAAAGATGAATGTTTAACAAAGTTTTTGTTATGGCAGTTATGCTGAAGTTTATTACTTTGAACAGATCAGGGACCAGTAAGATATTTAATAAAGATTTTTAAAGCATTTAAAAATGAATTTTGTGCTCATCAAGGCTGCATTTATTTGATTAAAAATACAGGAAAAACTGTAATATTGTGAAATATTATTGCAACTTAAAATAGTGTTTTTTTTATTTTAATAAACTTTAAAATAAAATTTATTCCTGTGATGCAAAACTGAATTTTCAGCATCATTACTCCAGTCTTCAGTGTCACGTGATCCTTCAGAAATCATTCTAATATGCTGATTTATTATCAATGTTGGAAACAGTTGTGCTGCTGAATATATTGGAACCTGTGATACTTTTTTCAGGATTATTTGATAAATAAAACATTAAAGAACAGCATTATTTAAAATAGAAATATTTTGTAACAATATACACTACTATTCAAAGTTTGGGGTCAATAGATGTTTTCTTTCTTTCTTTCTTTGAAAGACATTAATACTTTTATCCAACAAGGATGTGTTAAATTGATAAAAAGTGATAGTAAAAACTTATGTTGTTAGAAAAGATTTCTATTTTGAATAAATGCTGTTCTTTTTATTCATCAAAGAATCCTGAAAAAAGTATCACCAGTTCCAAAAAATATTAAGCAACGCAACTGCTGCCAACATTGATAATAAATCAGCATATTAGAATGATTTCTGAAGGATCATGTGACAATGGCTGATGAACATTCAGCTTTGCTTCACAGAAATAAATTATATATTAATATAATATATTAAAAATATATATATTTTAAATTGCAATAATATTTTTACAATACTACTTTTCTCTGTATTTTTGATCAAATAAATGGAACTTTAATGAGCATAACAGACTTTTGAACGGCATTTGTGTCAATTTTTCTGAACAATTCACTGCATTGAACATGTTTCATAGACGGCACAACCCAAAAGGTGTAAATTAGATTAGGAATCAGTTTCCATTTGTCAAGTCATTCCAGTTTTTGATTCAAGCGGAAAATGTGTGGAAAGGACACATAAAAATATTGCTCCTGTAACCATGTAGTTTGCTGCTGTTTTCGAGCTCAGTACTATGTTGACTTTGGCTCTACGTGCCTGTCAGTGGCTATATATCACAATTCCTGGAAAACGGATTGATTAGTGCTGCTACTGTAAGAAAATCCTTGAAATAAAAGACATATTCATTAAAATCTACCTGCGAGAGCTGGTGGTATGTGTGGACCGCTCTTGTTAAGTCAGTGTTGAATGGAATAAGTAATGAAATAAGCTCCAGACAATGTACAACAGAGAAGTGTCTCATTACCTCCCTCAGTTCTGTCCTCTGTGCTTGAGTTTTAGGGTAGCCACACCCAGGCTGGCCATTGGCTCAGGGCTGCAATGAGGACATTTAAACTGTTTGAAGGCAGAGAGTTGGAGGACTCGGGACATTGCTGGTCGGGAGGGCCTTGAATGCCCAGTCTGAGCTTGTAAACAGGTGCTTGCAGTAATAGGCGTTAGTCTGTGAGCTGGGATATTAATAATAGTCTGGGGTAAGGCATCTACAGCTTCATTATTGCCTGTGCATGAACTTTTCACTTTTTTGCAGCTGTAAAAATGGTTTGTTTAATTGACAGTAAATTATATTATGATGCTTGTGAGGAGAAATATCAAACTTTAATCTGAAGATGTACTTTCTGTGCTAACATCTAAATTAACTAGTTTTATTCCAGTAAAAAAAAGTCAGCAAAATCAGTAATATTGTGAAATATTTTTACTATTTAAAATAACTGCTTTCTATTTGAATATATTTTAATATGTAATTTATTCCTGTGATCGAATCTAAATTTTCAGAATCTTCAGAAATCATTCTAATATGCTGATTTGCTTTTCAAAAAACATTTATTATTATTATTATTATTATCATCAATTTTTAAAACAGCTGAACTTTCTATTAATCAAAAAATTCTACTCTAATTCTAATGTTTTTTGAGCAGCAAATCAGAATATTAAAATGATGAAGGATCATGTGACTAGAGTAATGATGCTAAAAAATTCAGCTTTGAAATCACAAAAATAAATTACTATTACTATTACTATTATTATTCAAATAGACAGTTATTTAAAAATAAATTGTACTGTTCTTGCTGTACTTTGAATCAAATAAATGCAGGCTCGGTGAACAGAAAAGACTTCTTTAAAAACATTAAAAATCTTACTGTTCAAAAACTTTTGACTGGTATTGTTACGCAATCTTAACTTTGGCATTTTTCTTTTATTTTTTTATTTCGGTAACTGCTTAATATTCATGCTCAGTACTAAGAATGATTGTTAAATGTATAATTTTTAGATAAATACACTAAAAAAAAATATTGATAGTGATTTAGATTTGTCATTTAAGACAATAATCTCTGGTTTAAAAGGACAAACATCTTTATTTCAATGGATTATTGCCCAATGAAAACCTTAAAATGACCAGTTAATCATAAATCTTGCGAAGCAGTGGGTGTCCCAGTCTTCACAAGATAACATATGTGTCCCAATGGACAATGCATAGTGGAAAAATGTTTTAGAAGTCAGGTGCTGGGCAGCATGATTTGAATAACAAAGCATTTTTTGTGTTATAGTTTAAATAATCCAGTTATGTTATTTTATTTTTTATTTGTTACTTTGCATAGTGTGTAGATTGGGTATTTGTCAAGTTTTTTTTAGCTTGAAACCTTCCTACCTGCTATAAGAGAAGAAAAATTAGAAAAAATACAAGAGAAAAAAAATATGGTGTTCATCTATGGCTATCAACTCTCTCTGTTTCTTGCTAGTTCCCTCTCTATCCTTTTTTCCAAGGCGTATATATAGTACTTAACCTATCCGGACCCCACTTTTACACAAGATCTAAGCTACATCCTCCTCGTCTGGCGGATCACGAGGAAACGCTACTGTGTTGGCTTCAGGTATTATCAGAAGCCCAGATCAGATGAACAGCAGATGTTGCACGTGGCCTGCTGGAGGTTTACTATATGCTGCCTGCATGTTACACATTACAGTCTATATAGAGTCAGTTTTAGGTATCTGAAGGATCCTCTAAGTCTGCTGTGGTTTCTTTCCCGAGTGGTACATACTGAGCAGAGGAAATGAGTCTGTATCTAAACCTAAGCTTAATTGCTTTCAGCTCTCATCAGCTGAAGAGCAAAGGGGAAAATCACTAGCGCTGCATGTTTGCGGCTTGCTGTCTGCACTCCTCACCTTTCCACCTCTTTTCTTTCTGCATTGGTAAGCCCTGGATCTCTTTCTTAATGGTGCAACTGGGGCTCGGCTTTAGATGCAGAGGAACAGGCTGTCTTTGTCTTCTTCCTAATGTGTCTCAGGAGAGGAGAGGGCACGGCACGGCACAGTCTGGCTCTCTGTTTTCCCGCCTTCTACCGCGCTTGGTTTATTCCCTTCTCAGAATGTGATTTATGCTGTTCACAGTCTGTTTGTATTCCGTGTTGCTTGTAGGTCTTTGCCCTTGTAGTTCCTAAAAGCCATGAATGAGTCCCAGTCACAGTGCTGAAAGCTTATATTTTGACTTATTTATATTTTAACAGAAAACAGCCAACGGCCATTTAGCAGCCTGCATCTCTTATGTCTTGAACCAGACTGTGTTGAACATCTTGTTGCAGGGATTTCATTGTGCACGGTTTGCTGAAATGGTCATTGGGTATGGAAGAGACATTTTTAAACATCACTGTGTGCAAATTGGCAAAAACTAGTAAAACTCAAGGAGATAATGAAAAGAAAACAAAACCAAAAAATTATTATAAATATATAATTTTCTAGTTGTATTATTATACATATTTACGATAAAACAGTTAACTGTTATTAGTATTAATATTAAATATTCTTAATATGTTATACATTTGGAGAATTACAAAGAAAAACATGTTAAATGTAGGTTATTTTTTTCAAGGAATAGTATTCTTTAAAAGACGTTGTTATATATTGTATGAATTATATATACAAAAATATTACGCATATTTACTATTATTATTTTCTCTTTTATACAGTGTGGTTCATTTGCTACAGATTTTTTTTCATTCTAGTTTTAATTAATTTTTTTTTTTTAAACAAATTATTATTTTAGATTTTATTTTAAAAAGGTTTTATAAGGTATTTGTCCATTTTCTTTTGATACCTTTCTACCTGTTATAAGTGAAAATAATATTAATTTTAATATTAATATAGTATGCTAATTTTTCTAGAAGAAAATGAGAGGAATTTATTTTTTAAAGAACATTTTAGTGGAATAATATTAGGAATGCTATTATTATTATTATATTACAAAAAGTTATTCTGTCTATCTATCTATCTAAAAAAGAATTTAATTTAATTTAATTTAATTATTTTTTAATTATTATGTTACTTTGTATTGTGTACAGATAGGGTATTTGTCATTTTTTAAAAAAAACCTTGCTACCTGCTATAAGAAAAAAGAAAAAAAGAAAAAATATAATAATATAAATATTAAGGTCTTATGCTAGTTTTGCTAAAAGAAAATCAGAGGATTTTATTTTTTAAAGAATAAAGGAAATAATATATCTACCAAATATTATGCATGTGTATTATTATTTTCTCTTTTTTTACAGTGTAGTTAATAGGTTGAAAATCATGCATTTTTTTTCGTTGCAGTTTTAATAAAATTTTTTCAAACAAATTATTATTTTTAATTTTTGTTTCATTTTAAAGTTGTTTTATAAGGTATTTGTCAATTTATCTATCTATCTGTCTATCTATCTATCTATCTATCTATCTATCTATCTATCTAATATTATGCATATTAAATATTCTCTTTTTTACAGTGTAGTTGACTGGTTGAGAATCATGAATTTTTAATAAATATTAAATGCTCTTAATATCTTATGCTAATTTTGCTAGAAGAAATGTAGAGGAATTTTCTTTTTTTAAAGAAAATGTTAGAGTTTTTTCTCTGTTTTGTTTTTGTTTTTTTATCTACATTGTGTGCGTGTAAATTTACAGTGTGGTTCACTGGGTGAGATTTCAAAAAAAACAAAAAGATGTGGAGAGTGAAACATCTTTCATGCGCAATTCATGGACTGTGCTCTGCAATTTTGATGTCATACATTGGCCAGTCACATGCAGATCTGGTCAGTAAGTATTTTGTGGTTGTTGCATGGCAATTTGTATTGTCTGTTCAATTACTGTGGTAGAAGCAGAGCATCTTTTTTGTGTGTTTATGTATGTGCATGCAGGCTCAAACATCCCTTCAGTAGCGCTGGAAGAAGAGAGTTGGCAGGCTTTTCCAGCGTCCTTTCCAAGATAAATAAAAGAGCAAAAAGAAACGGTGCGCATGAAATAAAAGCCTCTGACAGAAAGCAATAAACGAGACCCTCAAAGGGCCTTGCAGCTCTTGCATGTGTGTGGTGTCTGGGCCTGTGATGTGGGCCTGTGATGTTGACAGGACGGTCATAGATCTCGCCACTCTGTGCCGTAATGCTGCATCATCCGATCTAATTAGCATCAGGGAGTCCATGAGGTCATGGAGAGACTCTCCTGCCTGTTTGAGTTCAGTGGTTAAGTGTTTAAATGGTTCCCAGTGAGCTGAATATCCTTATTTAGATGTATCAATTAGAAGAGATTGTGAAGAAGGAAATATTTTGTTGCAGTGCACAGTCACAGATGCGAATCGCTTTGACTCTACATAGAAACACATGTGAGACCAACATTACTTCCCTGAATAGTCATAAGTTGCTTAGCTGACTTAAATAAACTATTTCAGATGAACTGTGTTGCTGATTTGTTGTGTGGTACTTTTTATAGGATTATTGTTTTGCTCTTTTGTTTGTGCTGTTGCTATTGTTCTTGTTGTAGGAGGTTGATTATTGCACGTTTATTGATATGAATCTGGGTTGCATTGACTGGACGATTCATCTAGTTTTATTGGTTTATTTAATGTTATTATACGGTAATTTATGAGCATTGCGTCTTTTCAGACTTATGCAATGGAATAGCTCTCCACATCTGCAAAAGAGAATCTGTCAAAAACAACAGCCGCCAGCAATGTTTTCTGCTCAGTTGGTTGATCCGTGTGGCATGAGCTCCAGATTTTTCTGTGCTTCTGTTCACATATCTACCTTGGTCCTGAGGGAGTGCTCTGTCTTCTCATTTCAGCATTTCTGCCATTCCACATCTGCTTCTGGACTTTGATGTGTGTTGTTCCTTGTTTATATTTAAGCGCCACATTTACAAAGATTTCCTTAATGTTAAAAACAAAGCATGGAATGAATAAATGGTGAGCAAAAATGACAAATTCAATTACACTGAGTACTGTGGTGCAAGCATATGCTGAAATGTTGAGCCATTCAGTGTGACTGTGGGGTTGTCACTAGCACAATATCATAGTGTCACGGTTAATTATCAGAGCTTGTGATTGATAAAGAACAAAATTCCATAAAGGTAAAAGGAGCTCTGAGACATTAATGCCTTGTTTTCATAGCTTATGCAATGTCAGTGAAACTATTTGGCTTTAAAGGCAAAGTAGATGACTGTCATTTTAGGTCCTTTAGGCTCACAAGGGCCCTTGTCTTTACATTGCATAATGGAACGTTCCCATATGTGTGTCTCATCTTATGCATATATTCAGGATTTTTTTATTTAAATACAGTGCTAAGTGCTGTCTACAACAGTCTGATGCTGCATATTTATTTGTATTTTTTTATTTTAATTTTTATATTTACATTTTATATTAAAGGTATGCACTTATTGTAGATCCTTATGCTGGACCGCTGGATGCATGCATCAGAAATAGACATTTAAACAGTTTAAACTGTTATTTAATATTTAAATTTCATATTAATAAAATTCATTATTTGTCATTTATTAATTAGCAAGAACAATAGTATTTTTATAGTAAGTTTGTTTTAAAATTTATTAGAGCGGTCCTTATATGGACGTTATACTAGACCATGCTAGATTTATGTTTTGTTTTTTTTTTGTTTTTTAATTTTTATGTTTAATTTAAGATATTTATATTGATATTTATAATTTTTAATTTATACACTATCAGTCAACAGTTTTTGAACAGTAAGATTTTTAATGTTTTTTAAAAGGTGTCTTCTGCTCACCAAGTCTGCATTTATTTGATTCAAAATACAGCAAAAACTGTACAATTTTGAAATATTTTTACTATTTAAAGTAACTGTTTTCTAAATGAATATATTTTAAAATGTATTTTATTCCTGCGATTTCAAAGCTGAATTTTTAGCATCATTACTCCAGTTACATGATCCTTCAGAAATCATTCTTATATTTATTATTATTATGTCAAGAAGAGCTGAGTTGATTTTTTTTTAGTTTTTTTGATGAATAGAAAGTTCAGAAGAACAGCATTGATCTAAAATAGAAAACTTTTCTAAAATTATAAATATCTTTATCATCACTTTTGATCAATTTAAAGCATCCTTGCTAAATAACAGTATTAATTTCTATAATTAGAAATTGATTATAGAAAAAAATATATTGACTCCAAGCTTTCAAAGCTTTTTATTTTAGATAAAAGCTAAACTTTGGATCTTTTTATTCATCAAAGAATCCTCAAAAAATATACTCAACAGTTTTAAATATTAATAATATTATTATTATTATTAATAATAATAATAATAATAAATGTTTCTTGAACATTGAACATGAGCAAGTCAGCATTTTAGATTAGATGATTTCTGAAGGATCATATGATTGGAGTAATGATGCTGAAAATGTAGCTTTGATCACAGGAATAAATTACATTTTAAAATACATTTAAATAGAAAACAGTTATTTTAAATGGTTAAACTATTTCAAGATTTTACTGGTTTTGCTGTACTTCGGATTAAATATATGCAGGGTTAAGAAAACATTAAAAACTGGTATTATATTTATATATTTATACTTATATTTAGATTAATAGACATATGCCCTTATTCAGGATCCTTATACTGGACCAAATGTATGATATATAAATAACTAAAATATTATGTAATACTTTATTTATATCACTTAACATAATTTAAAATGTATTGTTTAATCAAAAAAAAAGTGTGAAGAGCAGGGGTCCCAGTACTGAGCCTTGTGGTACTCCACACTGCACTTGTGATTAAAAAAAGTAAAAATATTAGCAGAGTTATACATCATTTTGGGAATTTGAATTGAATTTGAATGAAAGAGATTCATCCAAAAAAAAAGAAAAAGAAAAGAAAATTCTGTCATTAATTACTCACCCTCATGTTGTTCCAAATCTGTAAGACCTTTATTCACCTTTAGAACACAAATTAAAATATTTTGGATGAAATCTGAGAGCTTTATAAAGATCTACAGCATTCATTTAGCAATTATAATTAACTTTAGTACTGTATAAACTACATGATCAGTCTTTTAACAGAAAACTCTTTTACCACATCAAGATTCCCAGACCACACAAGATCAGACACTTACCGTTAATGAATTACATTAACTTAGGTATGCTGGGGCTCTGCTTTCCACTTGTACTCAGGAGAAGAAAGTTATTTTAATTCACATCTTAGTTTTAAAGCAAACAAACCCCATGTGGCTCTTTCTAAGCATGCATTTTCTCTTTTATAAAACATCCTACTTTTAAATAGAGATGTATTAAAAGCTTTGAATGACATCATTGTCATGGGGATTACATCATTTAGTTAGAAGGGTTCTCTGCTCCCAGAAGCCCTTGTGGTTGTGGATGTGCAATTAATGGTTTGGATTGAATGTGCTTGGCAAACATACAGTCTGCCCAGTTCCTACTGTAGGATCAGACATCTATAACACTGGCCTTGTAAAACAGATTGCGCTCCATTAAACATAATGTGATGTCTTGCGCACTGATTTTCGTGGGTGCAGCATGCAAATCAAACTCCTTACTGGAAGGTGAGACCGCAAACCATAAGGAAAGTTTGATATTTTGAGAAAGAAATGCTTGTAAATGTAACCACGCAATCATTGTAAGATTCTCAAAGGGTTCACGTCTTTCTGCTTTCTTTTAGAAACCATGATTGTAAGATTTAACCGGCTGAAGAGAGGCCTGTTCCTTCTAGGGACGCTCTTTGCGGTGTCCCGTCTTGTGCTCTCTGAGGAGGTGGGTCCTGCAGAGAAAGAAGTCACGTTCAGCCATGTCTACAGGATTGACTCTGGTTGTAAGCAGGGTTCTCAAGTGGCTCAGCTTTCCCAAGACCAGGCCTCAAACGGACAGTTAGTCACAGTGGATGGAGAGAATGACATTGTCTTCAAGCACAACATACGCCTACAGTCGGCTGGTTGTGGATGTGCAGATTCCGAAGACTTCAAGTCCCTGCTGTACCGTATAAATGGCCTGGAGGAGGAAGTCACCTATCTAAAGAGCCAATGTGCTCAGGGCTGCTGCAAAGGAGGTTCAGGTATTTGTACTAACGTTGAGATTATTCCCTGATTTTGTGAACCATATACATTTGAGGTCCAAAGTTTACATACACCTTGCAGAGTCTGCAAAATGTTAATTATTTTACCAAAATAATAGGGATCATACAAAATGCATGTGATTAGTACTGACCTGAATAAGATATTTCACATAAGAGACATATACATATGGCCACAAGTGAAAATAATAGTTTAATTTATAAAAATGACTCTGTTCAAAAGAATACTGTGTTACCTGAATGATTCACAGCTTTGTTTTTTTGTTTAGTGATAGTTTGTTTGTCATGAACAGTTAAAACGGTCTCTGTTTTTCAGAAAAGTCCTTCACAAATTCTTTGGTTTTTCAGCATTTTTGTGTATTTGAACCCTTGAATCCAACTATGACTGTA
>JAHKKF010492925.1:0-15131 GCA_019740295.1 Labeo calbasu
AAAAATCCCAGTTATCATTAGTAAGGCAAGAAAAAAAACGCAAACACGTTTTTAATAGATCTAGAGCCTTCAGTGATGGATTTCAAGAAGGTGTTTTTGAAGTACAGTGATGACGTGCAGGTGGGAACTGGGACACTGGTGATGGATACTTGAGCACATCTGAGATTAGAAAATGCCAGCTACTCTAATACTCATGTTTAACACATAGGGAATGTGGAAATGAGTATGAATGCATGTAGATAGACTTTTGATGGATGGGGATATCAGGCAGCTTTTGGAACAAGATTAGCATGTGATAGAGATGTTGTATGCTCTCTATCATGTGTACAGTGGGGAATTATTTAGATCCCAGAATACATGGATGTGATAGATGCATCTCCCTCTGCATGTTTAATGAATGGACTTTACACTGCATTAAATAGTAAAAACTCTGTTTCATATGCATGACTGGTTGCAGCCACTATCTTCTCCCATTTCCATCGTGCTGAACATGAACTGGCCAGGACCGACGGCTGTAGGTCATCACCATTCACGATCTAAAATTCTTCCCTTCTAATGCTTCATTGGATAACCTGAAAATGCAGCTATTTTTATTCTCAGTTGCACAGTCCGTTAATGACTACTCAGAAGGGTGCACGCACATAAGACGCAAGCAATGTTTTAATGGACTATTTGGAAAGAAACAATTAATGGGTTTCGGGAGTCAGTGGTTGTGTCACATCATCAAAAATGATAGTTTACGCCATGCTTTACAAACACAAAATAACGCTTAGTATTGCAGTGCAATGAACCCGCTGTATTGCATTAGTCTGATGAATATGAAGTTCGGAAGCCGTGTTTTAATTTGGCACTGACTGCCAGTCTAAATGAGTTACAAATCACAAGGATAAGATGTGACTGAAGTGACATGAGAGATAAGAGTAATCTATTCTCAAAGAAATACCCAATGGAAGGACATTCTGACAAGCGCTTTTGTCTGTGCAGCGGCATTTGCATGCACAGCAGGCTGGTTTGTTTACCTGAGAGTCTTGTTTGTGTTCTCTGACGCATAACTCACTTTTTTTTCTTTTTTTGTTTTTTCCCCTCAGACTATGATTATGTTAAATAAGATTTCGAATCTAAGAGATACAAAAAACATAAACGATTAGGAGCGTAAATGATATATTAGGCGACCATGTCAATGATAGACATGGTACATTTTAGAGTGGAACGAATGAGTGTTATTTTGAGTTTGTGGGCCTGCCTCTATAGCGTTGAGAATGCTTTAGTCATTTTACTCCCACTGATATTTGGATGCGGGCTTTATGTCAGCTGTAAGCCACTAAGTGGTATAGAGTGAAAGATGAGTTTTAAACTAGGACAACTCTTTAGAAATGTGAACTTAAAGGGCATAGAGATTGTTAATTGGGTCCATGATAAAGAGAGAAAAAGTTTAAAACATATGAATTCTACATCTAGCCTACGTGCTGGGCCCTATGATTTTCGTGATGTGGGAATCGCAGAATCCACTCATAAAAATGGAATTTACTGTATAACGCAGAATGTCATGGAATTTGCCAAATTTTGGACAAATGAATCAAAAGAACGTCAATACACTTAAATCAAAATGCAATATGGATTAGTGTCTGTGAATATTAAGCTTCAAAAATACTATTTAAATATGAATCCTGCATGTTCTGCGTGTCTCTGTGTGAATCAATGGGCCTTTCTCACATTTCTGGGTTTATCATAGCGGAAGTCAACATAGTTGGGTACAATCTGATTGGAGTAAATGGGAGAGTACCACGGATATATTTTTTGCATTCCCATTTGCTCGAATAGCAAAAGAAAAACTGCATGATAGTGTTTTCATGACTTTCAAACAAAGAAAAAAAAAAAACTGAGAGATATATCGGCAATCAGAAGAGAGAACAATGTCTAATTTACCGTCCCTTCCATAGAGGCAGCATTAGATACACCCTCGTATTAGCGTTTATTAGTTTACTTATTTATTTTTTGTGACTTGATGAAAAGGTGATAATACAAAGTGTAATGTTATAAATGTACATACATTTAAAAAAAAAAAAAATCAAAATAAACTTTCAAGGATTTATGATGCTGACGATCGTCAAAACACGTCATTACAGTCTTGTGAAAAGGGTCCATTTTGTTTACTACACGCATAATGAAGCACACGTGACACTGGCAGTGTTTTGAGCTTCTGCCACCTCAATATATGAGTACATAAACACATAAATAAAATCTCTAGAACTGCTTTGAGAGTCACTTAATTTTGTTTTTAGAAAAACAATGGTCATATCAAAGACAAACAAACTTATAGGTCTTCACAGCAACCCGTCAAAATAAACGTTAGGTTTAACTTGAAGAAACTGTGACAGAAATATATTAGTTAATGTAATGATAGTACTGATACTACTACTACTACTACTACTACTTTATATTTATATATATATATATATATTTTTTTTTACCAGAATTTATGTAACAGAAAAATCTAAATACACAACACAGTATTTCTGAAGAAAGAAATAAATAAAATAATAGTATTTTTTTATAAGATAAATTATTTAGAGATGCTTTTGATTATGGAATCCACAAAATTAATGAAATGCTAGAATTTTATTAAAAATAAAGTCTGAGAAAAAAAAAGTATTTCGAAGGGCCTTAAAAATGTATTTTTGTTAAACTTTTATTAAATTGCTGTTGAATTATGTAAGTTTCATGTTTTCAATTAATTATACATTTTTTTTTGTTATTATTTACTTATTTATTTAACCATTAAAACAGAGTCTGGAAAAATGAAAACAGTAACTGAATTTTGGAAAAAGTTAAACAGATTTTTATAGGGCCCTATATGTGTTGTGTTCATGTTAGTTTTGAAAAACTGTAGATTTTTCAAAAACCCTACATTTAATAAATGTTCAAGTGTTGGTACAATCGAATAAAACTGATGGATCATGTGACACTGAAGAGTTTTTTTTCTTCACTTTTTATCTTTTCTTTTACAGATGCAATGAATTATTAATCTGTTGTTTGTTTTTGGCTGGATCACATGGATTTTATTTGGTGGACATTTTTTATTCTTTGAAATGCTAAAAGTTTTCACTAACGTGCGTAACTCACTTAGTCTTTTCAATAATTTATTTCTTTTTATTTTAAACAGTGTCTTCATTGTATTATAAAAATATGTAACTTGATTTCAATACAGAAATGAAAAATATGCTCTCTCTATATATAATTCGTATTCAAGTCTTTCCTATGCATAGTTGTATGATATATTTTTATATATAGAATAATAGGTCACTCACCGTCATAGTTAAATTGCTGATGACTGGCAGATGTACCGGCCTTTGGAGAGCTGGACACAGTCTGTTGAGTCTTTCGTTGAAAGGCACATGCCGGCAGCAATGGATACCGACAGACGCTTCCACCACCCTAACCTCGGCTTTATCCCAGCTGGCTGGAGTAGGTTGGGATGAGATTGACAGCTCTCCCTCCCTTAACTCCCTTACTTTTCAAACTCCCTTCTCAATGATGCCTGGCAGCTAGGTGAGGTCTTCCCCTCGCTGCTCTTCAGCTCTCTCCACCACATAAGAGCTGAAGGAAAAACACTTTCCAAGCCTCCCTGAGAAAGCAGTCTCCTCTCTTTCTGTCAGAAGAGGTATCACTCTTAAATGCCTCAGCTGAATGCATTTCCCCCACACATGTCAGCAGGTATTAAAAAGCAGTGTTGGAATAATTGATCCTGTCCCATCGGGAGGCCATTATAGTCCCGGTGCCCACTTGTAGCAGCGACAGCCGCTATAGGATGCGTATGCACACAAACACACACATGCATTCAGGCACAAAAACACCCACTCGCTCTCAAAACACAAACGTAACCCACAGACTCACACACGCTGGCATTTTTCAGCATTCGTTTCGGTTGTTGGGAAACACGCAGTGTCACTGCAGAATGGATGTGTTTGCTGTTTTTCCCTGGCAATGCAACCATCTCCCGTAATGCTGAAAAAATCTACCCCGGAGTAACATGTAGTATAAATGGAAATCAGGCCTGGATCAGGGGGCTTCTCCCAGAGGGGATGCAGACAATAGAAGGATGGTTATTTACCTTGCATTAGGCCTAGCATAATGTAAAACACAGTGGCTGGAGGCTAGCGCATGTTCTGTTGATAAAGAAGTGAGTTATAGAAGAGGGAATAACAAACATTTTGGATCAGTAGGTTACAGGAATAATTTAACATAAGCAAATGGGCCTGCAAATAATGAAGACGTACGCTGCTGGAGAGCTCTTTAAAACAAACAGGCAGTGCATCGTTTATGCGAGGCGACATGTGTTGAACACATTTCATTCTCTGTCATTTTCTCCAAAACAAATATTAATTTAATCCTACAAGAAAGCCAACAATATGGCCAACTATTCTAAACAAATACTATCTAATGGACTGTTGTCAGGCACTTTTTTTCCTCTCTTCCCAACAGATGGAGGATCATTGCTGGACTAGCACACATGCATAATTCTCTCTTCCCTTCTCTTCTGCTTAAAAAGAAAGATATTTCCTGCTATGTTGAATTCTGTAATCCGTCAATGAGCTCAGCGTCTGATGTGATCTCAGTCTGCTTTGTGTGAGAGGGGAGAGGGAGCTCTCTTTGCTATGTGCATGGTTACGCATCATTGAATTGATTTGAGGGTTGGTGTGCGCTTCACCCGTTGCTAAAGATCTGAGATCATGTTGTAGTTTCCTTCCCCGTCAGCATGCTAAGCACTTTGAACGCTGAGGAGCCCATAGCCCCACTTTGATCTGGAGCCACTCAACTGATACTTCATCAATAACTGCCATTTTGTAAACCTGGTGTGAGAAGTGAAGACAAGCTGAACTTTGACAAATGTATAATTTGATTTTATGATATGAAGGAAATATACACTGCCATTCAGAAGTTTGAGCTCATATTTGCTATCTCAACCATATTTGCAAAACTACCGTTTGCAGTGACTTCAGCGGGGATGGTGTTTTAATTTTGATGATTAGAGCTTACAGCTCATGAAAGTCAAAAATCCAGTATCTCAAAATATTAGAATATTTCCTAAGATCAATACAAAAACAGATTTGCAAAACAGAAAAGTTCAAGTTCTCGGTGGCCAACACATATTACAGCAAATTCCTTGCTCCTAGCATGAATTTCAGCATCAGTGAAGTGTGGCATGGAAGTGATCAGCCTGTGGCACTGCTGAGGCACTATTGAGCCTTCAGATCGTCTGTATATTGTTGGATCGACTGTTTCTCATCTTTCTCTTGAAAATATCCTATAGATTCTCTATGGAGTTCGGGTCAGGCATGTTGGCTGGCCAATAAAGCACAGTAATATCATGGTCAGCAAACCACTTGGAAGTGGTTTTTGCACCGTGAGCAGGTGCTAAAGTCCTGCTGGAAAAGGAAATCAGCATCTCCATAAAGCTTGTCAGCAGATGGAAGCATAAAGTGCTCCAAAATATCCCGGTAGACGGCTACATTGACTTTGGACTTGATAAAACACAGTAGACCAACACCAGCAGATGTCACGGCACCCCAAATTATCACTGACTTCAGAAATTTCACACTGGACATGCATTCTACGCCTCTCCAGTCTTCCTCCAGACGCTGGGACCATGATTTTGAACATGAAATGCAAAATTTAATTTTTACTTTTTTTACGATTGCCAAGTCAGCAGTCTTCCCCATTATTGTGGTTTCAAAGAACAAGCGATACCCAGAATGTATACTGTAGGGATGGACATTTAATGAAACTCAAATGTAAATATTGTAATATTTTGAGATACTGGAATTTTGACTTTCATGACCTGTAATCTCTAATCATCAAAATCAAAACAAAAACACTTTAGAAATATTTTACTTTGCATATACTAAATCTAGAATACATGAAAGTTTCAGTTTTTTAAATAAGTTACAAACAAAAAAGGAACTTTTTTACGATATTTGAATTTTTTGAGATGCGCCTGTATGTGTAATAGAATATGTGTATGAGCAAAAGAGTAAAAGTTAGACTCTCTGTAGAATGAGAATATGAGCTGTATTTTAAACTATAATATTGAAGGATAGAGGATAAAGTTAAACTGTACACTGAACAGCCAAAATAGTTTTCAGCAGTCTGGTGGGAATCTTGCAGCAGAGGGTTACTGTAGATCATTCTCTCTTTTAGGAGTAAAAAGCACAACAAAATCAGTCCTTTTGTTTCTATCTTATAAAACTTAAATGATTGTTGCTTCGCTGTTTCTATAGCTGCTTCTATCTTAGAAGACACCTGCAAACCCTACCTCTGAAACTGAGCCTCTTACACAAAGTTAAATTGATTTCCTCTAGGCGAAGACAGGATAAAGACTGACCTTCCAGGCTTTTAGGCATGGCAGAAAAAATCTAGATGCATGTCTGTGGTATGGCGGAGCTCAATAAGTCGAACTGTGTTATCTCTGCCTCGAGACGTGAAAATGCTATCCAGATGCTGTCATAGCTTGAGTAAACTGTTTGTGTTCCTCCTCTCTGCCATAACTACAGTTGGATGAATAAGGTATAACGCCGCAAAGACATCCCATATTCCCATCGTGGAGGGGCCGAATAAATGGGATAGGCAGCCAGTGACAGTTGTAATCTGTTAAAACCTCTGGTCAGCAACTCCCTGGCTCATTTGCTGTGAAAGGGTTTCGCTGATCCCTCACAGTGGCAGAAGGCTGTATTATCACTGTGGACATATGCCCACACAAACACACAGCAAAATTAAACACAGTGTTCCCTTGTCCTTTATTGCTTTTCAACCACAGCATGTAAACATGGCAATGCAAACACATCTAGATGTAAAAAGAATTTCCGTAGATGTAGAGGCTTTTAAATTCGTGTTTTGAGTGAAAGGCAAAGAGAAGACTAGATCCCTGGAGAGGATTGTTTGTGTTGCACATTGTTCAATCAATTTTTGTAGATGATTGTATAGTCCTATTCTTGAGGAACAAATAAGGAACTAGTTTTACTCAGAATTGCACACACACATATGACAACTGTCAGTACACTTTGTACTAAGCAGTGTGTACTATAGAGGAAAAAAATCAGATGAAATAGATGTTAAAGGGGTCACTGAGAAACTGAGAAACAAAAATTCCCCTGTACTATGAAAACATCCTGTAAGTTTCAGAACACAAAACTTTCGCATTAATGTCAAACAGTGTCCATCTGTGAGGAATGTAGACTGTCAAACATACACAACTATTAGCCAATCATAGCAGTGGGAACCTACAATCCTATTCAAACAGAACGTTCTGATAAGAGGGGTTAAAAACAGGACAGAAAATAGCCCATTACTTCTAAATTATCATGTTTTTGATGTAAAAATCTTGATAACATTACAAGGGGACAAATAATAAAAAGGCCGTTTAAGACCCATTTAAAGGAATAGTTAAACCAAAAATGAAGGTTCTTTCATCATCTACTCACTCTCATGTCGTTCCAAACCTTTGTGACTTTTTTTTTCCCCGTGGAACACAAAGCAGATATTTTGAAGGTTGTTTCAACTGTTTTTATCCATTTAGAGCAAGTCAGTGGGATTGATTTTACATGGACATTTTTTTGTTTTGTTTTCTGCAGAATACAAGAACGTCACAAGGATCTCTTTTCGGAGAGAATTAAGCTACATGTCATTGTGAGTTTATTAAGCACAGTCTGATTTTCAGTATTGGTTGTGTAACCCTACACTCACTGATGTAAATATCACCTGGGTAGAGGGTTAAGACTCACTGTCTATGTGCCTACCCTAAAAGCCAGGTTCGCATTGTTGCTGCAACACGGTGTTAACTCTGCATATGTAGAGGTTCAAGCGTGTAGCGCTAAAACCCTATTGTAATTGTTAGAATGGTCATGGATCAACAATCTCCACGTAAAACTGATCGTGCAGACCAAACTGTAAATCATAGAGACTTGAAACTTGGAGGGGTGGTAGTACTCACACGGCCAACAATTTGACCACGACTCGCCCCAATTGGCCTGATGGGGGAGCTACAGTGAACAAAAGTACGAAATCGCTCATAACTCCTAAACGTCAGTCGCAGGCTCAGGTTTCTTATGTCGTTGGAATTCTTTGCTCACGCCAGACAAAACGCATGACTCAGATTTGATTGTGAGCCCGCAAAATTTTTGGGTATATAGGATTTGGTGAAAAAACCTACTTTTGTAAACAAGATCGGAACCAAATCAGTGAAGAAAGATTCTCTGGAGAGTGAATTACAACAACTATCACCGTCGCAAAGGGGCGCCAAAAAGGAAAAAAACATAAAAATGCTATAACTGCGCATCCATTTGTCCTATCAACATGAAATCGGTGTGCACAGTCTTGGTCTGAAGTGCCACAAGTATCTACAAGGATATTTGTGTATCTCAAAAAACATGGCCGCCACTGGCTGACGAAATTTGAGCACCTGTTAGACAAGGTTAACGGAGGCCAGTTGGAACGAAATGTGATGGGCCTGTTCGACTCACGGCCCCAAAGGTCTGGGAGAAATCGGAAAGAAATCGGCCACTGGGTGTGTTATCACATTTTTCAAAGGCGTAAATGATTGTGCGTTGTGTGATTTTTCGCACATATTCACGATATTCCTATCATATGATAGAACTCCTCATTCCGTGTAACTTTGCCTGTAGGACCAATGCTGTCAATCAAATCACTCAATCTGGAAAATAAAAACACTGCAGTACAATTCTCTGGACTCTCAATAAAAATGTTGAAATTTACCCTTTCGGAAGCTATTACGGGGTTGTTTAGAAAAGAGACCTGCCCAAATTTACCCCAAATCCTATAAAGCCTAAAGAAAAACTCAAAACTTCACGATATCTGCTGAGCACATGCGACAGGTGATTCTAAACAAGCATGCAAAGTTTTACGGGGATCGGACAACAGCTGGCATTATAACAGTCTATGGTAAATATCCTGGATTTACCAAAAATGCTTTTTAAATCATTGATTTAGGTGGTTACAAGCTTGCTAAATTATATCTTTTTTCATATATGCTTAATTGCCTTGAAACGCTTGAACCCTGATAATCACTGCTTGCAGCTATTTTTTATGTAGCTTTTGTTTGTGCTATGATTAGATTGACTGACTGCTTTAAACTTGAGTTTGCACATACAGAACGACATGTTCTATGTGGGATACCTGCCCTTGTGTGGCACCTTACGTTCATGTGGTGCTTCTCATCCAGTGTGTTTTTTTTTCTATGCCCCCTCCTCTTCTGTTTAGAAACAATTTTGAGTATGAAATCTGTGTCATACATAACTGGGACCATAGTATTAGCAATTAAGGCATTAACCACATTCTTATACTAATTGTCTTGGAACAACTAATCGTTAAATGATTCTCTCAGTCAATTTTGCAACAACTGTTAAATTAACACATATAAACGTATAAACCTGAATGGAAATGGTATGTAATGTATACTACCATCTGTCCACACAAATAAAGCCATTGTCTTGACTAAAACTGCTGCTTCAACTGTCTTATTGCCAGTAAGCGGTCTGTAATTTAAGAGAAAAGGTCTTGCCTGCGCTTTATCTCTGTCTTTCTGTCACTTTCTTGATTTCAGATATTCATCTGATATTTGACTTTTGGTAGTAGCGTCTTTTTTATGAACATTGGATGAAGTAGCAGGAAGCTGTAAGTTGACAACCATGTGAATCAAGTTAATTATTTAGTTAAAAGATTCTTTTTATGATGGATTTAAATATTAGATATTCCACCAAGTGAGTCATTAATACTACATTTTTTGAAAGAAATTGACTGTTTTATTTTTTGATTATCAATGATGCAATACTTTTCTCAGAATCTTTTTCTCCTAGAAGGTCTTCAAATGAACAAGAGCACTAGGCTGGAAAATGATATATAAAGGTGTGTGTGTGTGAGTTTGGGCAGAATTCAAAAGAGGCAGATTGACACTTATTTGATTGCCTTTCAATAGCTGATGGGTTTCTGCACAGCTGACCGGCTCACCCGCCTATGCTCCAATGAGCAGGTCAGAATCAAAATGCATGAGATCTATATTTCTTCACTGCAAACAACTCTTGAAAAACACTTTTCACATCAACAGGCTCTTGGAAGGACATGTCATACACACCCTCACTCTTAGATAGATAGAAAGAGTGCATATTTCTCAAGCCACTTCAAAAATGAATAATCAGTATGGAGTGATTATGATTATAACATCCTTGAAAGAGACATGTGAAACCCATAATACATGACATTCATACAAGTAGTGTACTTTTTACTTTGCAGGCTTGCATGAACAGAATCTCTTGTGCTAATTAGAACTGCAAATTAATGTGATTTAGCAGACGCAACCTTGTCATACAAGTTTTCCACATCTCCTCTATCACAAGCCAGGTGCATGCTGTATGATGTTTATGGTCTTTCATGATTGTTGCTTGTCAGACTGCAAGATATGATCCCAGTAAGATCTTGGGTAAAAGCCATGGCACACTGTGTGACATCTACTGCCTTTTATCAAACTGATAAACACATCGTTGCCAAGGCTTTGGTCCTAATCGTCTTGTTGACAGGTTGTAGAAAGAGTGTCAGTGCATGACTATAACTTATAATTTTGACACTGTCCGAACTTTGTTGTCGACAAGCTGTATTTTCTCTGTCTTTGACAAAGGCAAACAACAGGCCAAAAGTCATTCAATTCCAATGAAGAGTTGTATGTGAGCTACATGGAGTTTCAACCATAAGCATATCTTTTTGGGGTTGGGTTTGGGATTCAGCTGCATTAAAATATTTACATTTTTGCAGCTATGCCCTAGTGAAAATGTAATAGAATTTAAAATGCATTTATTCTATACTAAGTATAGTTCAAGTCTATTAACATATTTACTGACATATCGCTCGAGACTTACCGATATACAAACTGTAATTAAACTTTATTTGGAGAACTACTTTTGCACAATGCACATTTCTTAATATTAAGCCTAAAATATGTTTTAATGTCTCTACTGATGAGGATTGTATGGCTGTATGGTCTTTACATAATATTCAAAATATTTAAAGTGTACTTAAAGTATACTTGCAATAGTTTAGCACAAACAGTCATACTTAAGTATATCTTTAGTTGGACTTCAGCACTAGTTCAGCACAATTAAAGTGCATTAAGTACAAAATTTGTTGTTCCACTTGAGCAGACTTTTTGATTAACATGAATGACAGACAGCAGGCATATTAGACTGCTGTCACTTTAAGAGCTGCCCGGATCCAATATACTATTACACAAGTGTTTTCTTTTTTTAGCTGTTTGCTTTCACATAAAATGTAATTACTGTGTTTACAAGGATACTTGCAAAGACAAGCATTTTGACACATACAAGTGGGTAAAAACCTGGCAACCCTGTCTCTAAGTCTCTCAGACAGTGTTCCCATACAGCAAAATGAGTTCTTTTTTGCTTCTGACTGTTTCAGTAACTTAAAATCCCTTGTCGTAATGCTAAAAAATGTGTGCAAACAATACGTTTTCATGACCACGTAGCACAGCAACGTCACGTGAGTGTGTAACTGCAATACAGACGATCGCTACCGTAAATCTCTACCGACCGACAAATTTCTACCGGTGTCTACCAGCATATTGCCCACCCCTACTATGTGTGCAACTGCACTAAAGTGTTATTCTTAAAAAAGTGTTTCTGTAAAATGGGCGGTTATGAATAATTATTATGTTGAAAATAATTATTATAAAATTATTTACATTGATTAGTGCTATAAAACTTTTCAGAAGAAACTGAGGATAACCATTGCTTTACAACCAATTTGAACCAGTTCTAAACAACTGCCACTAGAAGATAAAATGAGACATGAATTATTTATTTTTCATGTGTTAATATTAAGGCGCTTTGTTTGAGAGAGCTTATAGAGAACAAATCACTTTAAAAAATAAGTTAATCACTTACTTTTTATGGCTTGTTAAATAATATGCATAAATAATACCCTATTTGTTTCCATCTGTTCCTCAAAACTGGTCTCAGACAGCAAAATCATGGACAAAATCTTGTTGTGTCGACCCGGCTTTAGAGGAATCTATCTTAGAGCACCATTTGCCCATTTTGTATCCCGTGAGCTCATTTCATTGTGAGTTGTGTCTTCTATTCTGGCTTATTGACAATAACAGCTAATGAGGGAACTAATGTAATTAACTGTCATGGCTAACCTTGTGTTAAAGTCTGCTCATCAATCCCCACTCGATGGTTGTCAGCGCTGGATACATTCCTGCCTGGTCTTTATGAGACCACGTTGTCAATTAATCACAGTGAGAAACGCATTCACAAATCCTTCACCTGTTCATTTCTGAAGGCTTGGTCAATAATGAGCTGCGAACTACTGTGTTAAGAATTTGATCGCTCTTCAAATGACCTTTGCCCAATGGGAATCTGCTTACTGTGCCACAGGACATGGTGAAATCCACAAAACTGGAGTGGAGTGTTTTGATGATCAATACATTGATTAGCAGGTCAGACAAGGTAATTACCAGCCGCTTTCAATCAATGCGTGACTCCTTTCTCTTCCCCTTTTTGTCAGTCCACTACCGAAATCAGAGCAATAAACATGCCATGACTAAGGCTAAATAGCAATGTGTCTAATTGTTCGACGTGTGAGGCTGTTGTGCATACAGCGTGTGTAATGTAGAATTTCAGTTCTGAACACAGAACACTTCATTGCAGATTTACAGCAAAGTGCAAGTGTAAATTTATGTAACGTAACACCACTTGTTCACTACACTTGCTAAAAATATGAGGTGAAACTGACGTCCTTACTGCTGATTCATGCTAAAAATGATGCAATGTTGAAAACAGATCTGTTTTTTTTTCCTCTACTCTTTTGTCTTTTTTTCACCCCAAGCTATTACAGGCTCATCTATTAAAGAGAACAAAAGGATGTTTACTTTGCACATTGTCCAGACAGGAATATGAAGCCTCTAATTAGCGATTCTCTCCGCAGCCAGTAAATTATTAATATTCCAATTTATGGCAAATATTGAAATGCATGCCTGAGAGATCATGACTGAGAGTGTGACGGATTTTGATTCATGGCTGTGGGGTGAGAGCCAAAGGGCTGTGACCTGAAAGGGAAGTTGAGCTTAATGATTCAAACTCAGACTGCAGAGGGCTGTAAACAGACCTGATGATGTCTTTGGTCTGGGGCAAATGGTTAAATGTACTTTATTTGCTTCCTGAATTTGTCTCTAACTTGGTCTTTTGGGAACATTGTTTCAGCGCTAGGCTGGATTTGCAATTATGGAACGAAGGCTCCAGATTAGAGATTCAATCAAGGAAATTTTCAATTTAGAATAAGCACCATGGATGTCTAAAAACAGCAATGTAATGATCCTTGCATGCATATTCGTGACATTCAGTGCAAGTCTGTTTTTGATTTCATTTGTAGAAATGTTATCTTTCTCTTGAATGAGTGTATTGAAGGTTACTGCTAGAGGTCATGTTTACAGACATGATCCGTTTTTAATTACAACATTTTGATAATGCTAGCAGTTTTAAAAATTCTATAATAATATTTTATTGGATATTTGTGGAGAATTTTGGCAATGTACACTCTAAAACTGAGGTGCATAAACTCAATGAAGGTGACAATGAATCGGTTCCAAATAGAAGATTTATAATTGTTCAAAACACATTCACTTTTTAAATTCAGGCTGGTCTGTGCTGGTCTTTTCAACAGGACAGGTTGTTCCAGAGAGACAGTCGCTGTAATAATTGAACAGTAATTACTTTAGATAAGAAAGTGGCTGCTAAATGACTCACTAACCATTGCTAGTGCATCAGTGTGTCATCTTCTACAGTGAATCCACTGTTTTCACACCAAAGAAACCAATAATAAACGTATTATGTAATGCTGATGTCTTAGCAAGTTGCGTGGCCTACACAATCAGACACAACATTGCAAGTATGAGTCAGCTATCTTAGTACAGACTGCTTTCTCCATCATGTGGGAGGAGGTGTATTGCGCACTTGTTTGATTAGTTCTGTAAATATCATGCTAACAGTCATGGCGACAGTCACAAAAATAGCATGTAATGACAATGTCGCAGCTTTGTTTTAGTTAATAATGCATTACTATTAAAAGGACTTCCTCAGTAACAAACATTGTGCTTTTGGCTTTATTAATCAAGCTCTCTGATTAGCTGTTTAATCCCTAGCTGAGCTCCACATCATCCTGATGTGTTATGTTACCATTCGCTATAGGTGAAAAGGCTAATTTGTTTGCCAGGTTAGCTAAGAAAGGCAATGGGAAATGCATTAAAGATTTACAATGATGGAGTTGTTTGCAGTAGTCATGGTTTTGTCTGTTGTGCTGCATGATAACTGATATGATTAGCTTTGGGTAATATATATTTCTGTATTTTTAAGTAAAACTCAGAGAGGAGCTGCTGACAAGGTTCTCGCTCAAAGCTATGAATTTTCATAGGGCCTGGCTTGGGCTGGATTGAAAGCCCAGTGTTCTGGCAAAGTGAGTTTCTGTCAAAAATGCATCCAGATCTTTAATCAAAGTTATGTAATGCTTAGCCAGACCCTTGAATAAACAGCATTAGATCTGGTCCACGTTGCATGTTAAAGGGATAGTTCACCCAAAAATGAAAATTCTGGCATTAATTACTCACCGTCATGTGATTCCAAACATGTAAGACCTTCGTTCATCTTCAGAACACAAATTAAGATATTTTTGGTGAAATCCGAGAGCTTTCTGACTCTACATAGACAGCAACGCAACTGACACATTCAAGGCCCAGAAAGATAGAAAGAACAAATTAGACTATAGCTAGGCTTCCATCCAAAGTTGCGAATTTAACTTGTGCACAAAAACTGGAATATCGCGTAAAACATTTGGGAATAGGCACCGTTTCCATCCAACACGTCAAAGAGAACAAAATCGTTACTTTCTGATAAACTGACACTATATATTACTAAGAAAAGTAGGAGAAACCACTGAATATAGTAAGCACTCTTAGTTTCTCTGAATATGATTTGATGTAACTAACCTGCTGAATTTTGTCAAATCAGGTGATTATTTCATTCTCTGAAGTGTTTGTTATATCATCCCAGTACCCC
>JAHKKF010492929.1:0-27144 GCA_019740295.1 Labeo calbasu
TGCCTCCTTACATCAATTAAAAAAAAATTATCAAATTTTGTATGTAAGCTGAATGACAGAAATTAGTGGACTTCACATTATTTATTTATTTTTTATTCATTCATTCATTTTTTTTGGTCAGGTTTTGTCATGTTGCTGGACACACCCACATTTTACCACAACAGATTTCGCAACTGTTTGTGTTGCCGTCGGCTCGCTGTGGGGAAATTGTCGCTGTAGGTCGCTGGTGGTGTGAGCAATGCTGAACGGTTGCATTGGACATCAACAGAGTTCTCACTGATTCAGTCACTGGCGGCATGTCAGCGACAGTCAGGTGTCTTAATGGCTTCTGTGATTTATCTTTGCGTAGCCACTTGTTTTTACATCCTCTCTTCCTTTGTATTTGATGAACTGAGCTTTGGTTGTCTGCTCTGGCTGGTTTCTTCTCACCATTTCGAGGCACAGGTGTTACCTGACGAGTCAGAACCTGTGGCAGAGCAACAGGTTGTAGACATGGTTCTCGGGGTTTGTCCGTCTTGACAGCAGCCGTACGAACCAGCGGAGGCAGAGCTGGGACTGTCTTAGTTGTCTGGTTAGCGTCGATGAGTCCGATGTTATGCTTGTTTCCAATTACCAGGAGTTGTAGGCGTGTGGGTGTCTGGCTAGTGGGCTTCACAGACTGCATCACTACATAATTATACTGCCTGGTGATTGACGGCAGAAAAGGGCAAAAGCCAAGAGATATTCTACATGTTCTAGCTTAGACAAATATTTCTCTTCTCTATGAAATCCTTCTTTCACGCTAGTATACACACTTTTCCCATTATGACATCATGATTTGGAATGTATAATGTTGATCGACATTTAGGTTAAAAGTCAACAAATGGTAAATACATTAGTAACTAACTGTAGCCGATTTGACCATGTCTTGTTTGTAATATAAATCATGTTTTTTCTCCAATTATTATTACTTTTTAATTTGACATTAATTTATATTAAAGAAAGTGACCATTTCTGTAACAGGGTTGCCAAAATGGCAAAATGACTAAAAAAAAAAAAAAAATTAAAGTGTTGGCCTTTCTTCCTCTCTGGCTTTCATGTAAGAGTAAGGTGTGGCAGTTTGTAAATTTTATGGGTTTGACTTCTGGTCTCATCTGTGTCCATCTATTTTTAGCTGTACAAAGCTTGTTTTGTTGCTTGATATTTCAAACTGGTGTGTCTTATAGTATTTTAATGCATTTTTGTTAATTATGAACACACTAGTTTGTAGTGCAAACAGTTTTACCATTTACTGCACGTTGTTATTCTTCTCATCATTTCCTTATAGCGGCTAAAGAACCGAAAGTCTCGCCCATAAGCTTACTATTGCGTCGTATAATCAACAAGCTGTTTATATATGACTTTATGAAGGTCATTAGCATGCACCACACACTCAATACAGTCCAAGCATTTATAACTCAAGCACTTAAGCCACTTTTAGTTATTTTAAAAGGTTTATAAAAGTTTGTTTCTGCACTTTGGTTCCACTTGAAAGCTTGTTTTCTCTGATGGTGTGATTGCAGGAAGTGTTTGGGGGACAAAGCCAATCGAAAGAGCTTTCAGCTGTGGCCCACAAAAATAATATTATTTCCAATCATTTACTGTATTATACCGTAACAGCTTGTGGAAGTCACTTATATACCACAGAAAAGACAACAATGTAACGTATGTTAACGAGTTACAGTCCACTTCAACCTTTCGAATGTTTTATTGTTTTTAATTGCATGCCACAGAGTAGGTGGTGGCATTTTCACAAAGAAAACAATATAATTTAATGAAAGAATGTCTCATTGTAATCGAAAAGACGATATTGATTCACATAAATACAGCAATCGGTCCTGCCACAAGAAAAACACATTATTGCAAGATATATTGTTTGTATTTCGCTATAAAACTGACCGATTTTGAAAGCTGAGACTTTGTATTATATTAAAAGTACCAAAAGCACAAAGCTTATTGCTATTATTGGGTGGCTGGCACACTACAAATAGCCCTAATGAATGCAGTTAAAGATGTGAAATATTATTTCCAATCATACGGTACCTGTGAGTATAACAAATGGTATGATTTCTGCTAATAATCCCTGCTAATAAAAAAATAATTCGTTGATAATTCACATATATTCAAATAAATACCGGTGGCCTGGCAATTTCTTCCGGTGCTCCCAATCCGGGCCATATGCATGTGCAGGCCATACTCTCAAAATATTATAACTTTAATTGCTATAATTTAATTTTCAAAACATTTTGACAATTCTCATAATTTTAGATTTTTTTTTATTGTGGCACTAAAACAGCATCATACAGAGGAGGGTGCGACTCAAATATAAACTAAAATAAAAAGGCTCACTACACTTAAGTCAACAAAGTTTTATTCCACAAACAGGAGGAATGGTAGAACATCTTCCTATGGGGTTCTGTAACTTAGGATTTTCCACATGGGCAAACAAGTTTGATTCAAAATAATATATAAAACTACATCAGCAAATTGTTCACTAAACTTTGAACAAACCTCAAAGCCATTACAAACGTTTGCGACCTTAAAACTAAGGCCATATCAATATTAGTAACATGTGGCGAAGTAAAACAAAGAAATGAAGATCAATGTATCTGAAAGTCAACATTGTTCTCTTTATTTCTCTTCAGATTCAACCGCAGGCAGAATAGTAATAGAGTATACGCACTCATTGTAGAAGAACGGATAGACCTTCTCCGTGAAATTGTGTGTGAAGGTGTGATCGACCGTCTCACCCAGAGGATCTGAGAATGAAAGCCGTCCTGCGCTCAAGTCCAGGTTCACTCCCACTACTGTGGGTTTCGCAAATCCGTGTAGTGGGACGCGTGATTCCAGAGGATCCGTGACACTAAGTATTTCCCTGTCGTACCCGATACACCAGACTCCACTGGGCAAGCCGTTGGTTCCTTTTCTTTGGATGGACTCTATGGCGACACCCACCATCCAGGACATGTTCTCCTCCACATCAACGTCCCAGGTGTGTGTCCCTGTGGAATATCCCACATAGCCCAGCACACAGGGACAATCGACAAATCTCTCTCTACTGAGAGGCAGCCAATCCGGCCTGTAATCCTCCATATTATCTTCGTGATTGGATACAGAAATCAGATCAATGCACGCTGACAGCTGATGGCAAGCGGTGTTAATGTCCAGCACCACAGGACCTATCGGAGATTTGCATGAAGATTAAAAATAATGATACTAAATGTTGTACGTATGCATTAAATGTCTTGAAATATACTACAAAACTGCTGCAAAAACAGAATTGGAAACGTCTTGTCTTGAAATGTGGCTTTTGCCACAAATTTTGTATGTACGCAAATTGTATAGCATCCAAGGTAGACATTTCTAGTAATAGTGCAGTTAATTCTCATATTGTATTTTCAGAAAGTTTTGGAATATTTGTCCTCTCCCCAAATTTGCCACTACCAAAACACATAGTAATATATAATTTAACAAGAAGGGTTATATTGAACTTTTAAGATTCTGCTTATATCTACCTTGTAAACATATTTTCTGCTATTTTATTAAAACGTTTTCAGAGGTAAATCAATAACTAAATTACAATTATAACAATATTTCAAGTGTAGCTTATGAGATTTGTTGTATTTTAAATCCATTTTTTCTTTGTAAATGGCAAAAAGTTGATCATACTGATTTCAAAGTTAAAGATTCATTAGTTTTAATATACATTGAACCAAACACTATCATAACATCTTAGTTGATTATTCAGTATACTTTATTTTTGACAAAACATCCCATGTTTCAGTCATTACAGCACATTTTTGGTAGTGACAATGTTTTGGTAGTGACCACGTTACAGAATTTTAAGTATGCTTAATTGCAGGAAAAAAGGTGTTTGGTAGTGACGTTCTGTAAAGTTACACACAGATTTTCAGACTTTTGAAAACATTTTTACTTCAAAATGATGGGGCTCACTTTGTAGCTATGAGAGAAGGTAACACAGGAATCTTTCCTGAACATAATTGCAGGGGTGTAGTTGAAATCAGTCTCAGCCAATGGACTAAAACATACACTGTTTCAGTAGTGATATGAAAATACGGGACACATTTTTTAAAGTTTCCTAATTTACAGAGAAAAATTTTTTTTTTCTTTTTTTTACAAAATCAAAAAGATATATTTAAAAACAACAATGGAATAATATGCAAAAAATTAATTCATTTACTAATCATTTTCATAAGTTGAAATGTATGGGTTAGTGTTCAGACAGCCACCTCCCAATTGCAAGCACCCACTAATGATGATTTTATATATATTAAGCTTACTGATATTTTAAATATTATTTCAATAGATAGTAAAAGGATACCAGTAAACAAGATTTGAATACTTAAATGTTTTTGAAATGTGTTTTTTGGTTGTGGGACAGCAGTTTGCACCAATCCTGTAGAATGGCCCAGGTGCTAAACAGCACTAAACGTGGTTCTTTGGCTTGTAGTCATACGAGAACCACTTTAAGTGCTACATAGCACCTATATCTTTAAAGATGGTGACATATAGATAACAAGCCAAAGAACCACTAAGCAGTGCTATATAGCACCTCAACTACCACAAAGAAGTGCTGAAGAACCATTTATGGACAGACTCACTGTAACTGAAACCTTTTCTCATTTTCTTCCAAACGTTGAGCTTGAAGTTTCCCAGATACTTTGCAGAATCAATGACGTCTCTTGAAGTGATCTCTGGAGGTTGGGATTGGACCTGGGCTCTGAAAAAAACATTCAACAGTGAGCACTGATGCTATAAATCTTCTGTGGCAGAAGAAGAAGAAAAAAAAGCCTGCTTACCTCTTAAGTGTTTCTTTGAAGTTCTAAAATGCAGGAGATGACAGTTAATGAAAACTTCAAAACATTTTTTAATTTGCTAATAAATTAACTGAAGTTAACATTATTATTAGTGATTCAACTGTGTGAAACAATACCTGTGTGAAACAACACCTATCAACATAATATCACAGCCCAAGTAAGCATGAATTGCACGGTTAATGTACTACTGAATACGTTGTTCTGCTAATTTATGTGTTCCTAAAAAACATGTGGAAATTTCTAAATCATATAGAGAAGAACTTAGTAAGCAGGAAAACTAAAGTTAATAGGTGGTAAAGATACATACAGCAGTATTAAGATATTAGCCTAATATTTGGATCAGGTTTGACAAGTATTTTTACAGTAAATCTGTGCTATAAAAATCATGCAGTGGGAGTACAGAAGACACAAAATAAAAGGCTAATCCGAATTATTCGGATGTCTCCATTCTCCAGTTCCTTTTCTAAGTGTTCAATAGTGCTTGAGAGTGAGGTGACATCCTCATTTATCTTCAGCGTCTTTTCTTCGAAGCGGTCTGCTTTCTGTCCCGTTTCCTGATTGAGTTCATCAAGCATGGCCTGTTCTTCTTTATTTAGAAGCTGATGGAGATTTTCAAAATGTCCCTTGCTTGCTTGCTCCACCAATGTGGCCTGCTTCTGAATGGATTCAAAGATAGATTATGATTATGATTACGATTAGTAATAATGTCCATACATTAGACATTAAAGAAGCATGGAGTACATTATAATTAAAGGTTCACAGATTTTTTTTTTTTTTACAGAATTGCAGAACATTTTTGAGAATCATTTACAAGATGAATTTCCATATTGATACTTTACAATAACATCTGGAAAACAAAAGCTTACTCCTACCATTATGTGGTCAGTCATGCAGTCACAGTGAGTCCTGGCATCTTCCATCATCTTCCTTCTCCTAGTCAAAAGATCAAGTTGAATACGAAGAACTCCCTAAAATTGAGACATTTTGACAGACTCTTATAGAAAAAAAATATCAAGTCGTCATCTGCGGAGAAAATGCTTATAATGTTTTAAACTTTCTGGAGTATCTTTGTAGATTTGTAATACGTATATCAACGAATCGGTTGAGTGATTCCCTCTCAACGCACAACTACGTGAACATATTCAAAAGAATCGATTCACTGTTATGATTCAAAATCAGAACAACGTTTAACATGAATGAACTGTTAAAATGAATAGCAGTTCCTGTGCCAAAAAATCTGTCGTTACCACATTACAATTACAAGAAATATCTTACCGATATATGTATATTTTCATATTCTACATCACACAATACCTTACGTTCCTCAGTGACCTCTTGAATTGGATTGTATGTGTGATTTCTGTGCTCTTCAGACTGTCTACAAATCTCACACAGTAACTTCTCATCATCACAACACACCAGAGTTCGTTTCACCTGGTGAACTTCACACAGCTCCTCTAAACACCGCCTGTGATCCAGGAACACCTGACATAAGTTTTGCAAAGTAAAGTTGAGGGGAGGATTGTTCGTAGGAGACGTTTTTCTGCACACTGGACACACTTTTTCACCCTCGACCCTCCAGTACTGCTCAACACAGGCTTTGCAGCCACTGTGGCCACACTGAAGAATCACAGGGTCGGCGAAAACATCTAAACAAACGGGGCACGATAAAAGTTCGTCAGAAAACGACGCCATGTCGCCACCTTCACCGCTACAGAATTCAGAAAATGCTCAGTGAAGTACCCAGTGTCCGGTCCGGGATGTTGATTGGTTAATCAGCCGTGGTAAACCGACGCGAATCACCTGTTACTGTATCACTGCGCAAGATATAGCAACGCGCTGATATAGCAGGGACTATATCGTTCTGCGGAAGGAATTAATTTAGCCCTGTATGCAGTGTCACGTTTTGCTCAAAAGTTTTTAAGCTTTTTAAAGATACTCTGACCTTACAGTTTACACCAGTTACATGTTTTTTCCTCATAAAAAATAGGATTTTCCCCAGCCATATTCATATTGTACTACACACATGCGTGGGCATACTGGCTATACTCGGATGTAAACAATAGCATTAATTGCAGTTATGTACTACTGAATATGTTGTTCTGCTAATTTATGCTGTCTAAACCATGGACAAAAAATTTGTGGAAGCGGTTAAATCATATAGAAAAGACATATTAAGCAGGAAAGGGGGCAATATTTTGACAAACTAATTTTAAGCAGAAATAATCTGCAAAATATGCAAGTTTCGTTCAATTCAGTGGCATAGTTTACCTTCAGTGCCTCCAATATGGCCGACTGATGAAGAGTCGTGAAAACGCTCTATTGAGACAAGTTTATGACCGAATCTTGAAAAATATATATAAACAATATATATATTTACATATTTAAACAAAGAAACATAAATAATTAAATGCATCTTTATTGATGGCAATGTAGAACAAACAAGTACCAAGGCATCACTCTCTCCTCTCTCCTTTATAATGCAATGCTTTATTTTGGTAATAAAATCACAAATTAACTTTTGCTTAACAATTGAGCTTTTTGCTTAACCCTTAACACTTAACAAAAATCTTTACAAACAAAGCGCCCATATAAATGACTGTAACACCAATGCAATTTTTTAAAAGCTTAAGCCAAGCTTACTAAACCACCATAATAACTTAAAAAAGCAGCAAAAGCCGAAATACTAAGGCTGTCTTTTCTGTCAAACACAAGTATTGAAATGTTAATAAAACTAAATTTAGCAAATGTAATGCGGTACTTCCACTCAAATTTAAATCTGCCTTGGTGAAGTAAAAAACAAACTAAATCACTGAATGCAAAGGCACTTTCAATTTCTTCACTAAACATTTAGGCAGGAAAATGGCACTTAGTATAAAAGAACAGATAGACCTTCTCAGTGAAAGAGAATATTATTCTCTTTATTTCTCCTCACATTCAACCACAGGCAGAATACTAATACAGTATGAGCACTCATTGTAGAAGATCGGATAGACCTTCTCCGGGAAATTGTGTGTGAAGATGTGATAGACGGTCTCACTCCGAAGATCTGAGAATGACAGCCGTCCTGCACTCAAGTCCAGGTTCACCCTCACTACTGTGGGTTTCGCAAATCCATGTAGTGGGACGCGTGATTCCAGAGGATCCGTAACACTAAGTATTTCCCTGTTGTACCCGATACACCAGACTCCACTGGGCAAGCCGTTGGTTCCTTTTCTTTGGACGGACTCTGTGGCGACACCCACCATCCAGGACGTGTTCTCCTCCACGTCAACGTCCCAGGTGTGCTTCCCTGTGGAATATCCCACATAGCCCAGCACACAGGGACAATCAGCAAATCTCTCAATGTTATTGAGACTTTTCTCATCAATCACCTGAGATTTACTGCGATTCCACACTGTGATCAGATCATCAGATAATGTGAGGTGAAAGTTGGCTGTGTTAGGGTCCAGAACCACTGGAGCTAAGAGAAAGAGTGTTCAAAAACAACATGAGTTGAAAAACTCAAAAAAGGTTGTATTTTGTGTATTAACAAGTGTTCGAATTATCATATAGATTGACTCACTGTAACTGACAGATCGTCTGATTTTCTGCCAAACATTGTGCTTAAAGTTGCCCATATACTTTGCAACGTTAATGAGACCTCCTGGAGTCATGTCTGGGTCCTCAGCTTCGCACTGGGCTCTGGAAAAAATATTTAGCAGTGAGAGCTTATGCTTAATGTCAGTGCATTGTCAATAGTTGGTCTCATGATGAAAACGTATCTGTGACAACGTATTCACAAGACGTGAAATACGTACCGCCATGTACATTTCATGGCATATTCAATGTGAAATGTCCACCGAGTGGCGCTAAAAGAGGGTTAGTTTTTTTCTCCCGGAACAGATGAACGTACATATGGTACGTTTTATGTGACGTTGGTTTTGTACGTGTCTGACTTGAAATGTCTGTCGAGTGGCGCTAACGCTAATATAACGCTATAACGCTAATGCTCTGTGACATTTTAAAATAACGTACCACCTGCACTACACCTAAAACTACCTGATAGTATGAACAAAAGTGAATGTGACACAAAAACAAAATCGCAAGCATGCCGTTTTTGCTTGGATTCGTACCAAAGCATTCCGCATCCTAAGCCTAATTCCGTGCCAGCTGACCTACAGAGCAAGCTTGTTATGTTCAGAAAGCGAAACATATGGATCATAACCGTGTATAAAAACGATTACAAGTGCTCGCTGTTTTACCGCCTCTAGTGTTCATTTCTGTTGAAAGTTGTGTACTTATTGGTACGTATTTCGCATCTTGTGAAAAAGTTCCCACAAGTACGTTTTCATCAAGAGAAAAGGTCGGAAGAAACCCTGCTTACCTCAGCAACGTGTTCTTGAAGTTCTGTTGAAAATGTAGGAAATAGGAACACATTTTTTTTTTTTTAAGCAATTTTTAAATTCACTTCAACAAAACAGAAGATGACAAAACAAAGAGCTAACCTGAATTATTCTGATGTCCCCACTATCTAACTCCTTTTCCAAGTCTTTAATAGTGGTTGTGAGCATGTGGATTTCTTCACCGATCGTCTCATTTTTATTTTTCAGACTTTCCAGTTTCTCCTCCTTTTCCAATTTTAGCTCATTAAACATGGCCTTTTCTTCGTCATGCAAAAGCTGGTGAAGATGCTTAAACCCAGCCTTGATTCCATTTTTCAAATTAGGAGGGTCACCCTGAAAGGATTCAGAATAAAAACATTAAAAAAATACAGGTTACATTAACAATAACAATTATTACGTACTAAATTGACTATATTAAAGGTGCATCAACACATTTTTTATTTTGAATTATTTTTTTTAATTGTTTGTAATTTGTGCAGTCTGCTTCCTGCATTTTCGTATGATCAGTTTACACCCCAGTGATGGTTATGTTTAGGGGTGGGGTACAGGGGTTACTTTTTAAAAACAAAAAACATATGCTCATAATACGAGTTACACTGTATGAATAGAGGGTTTGCCCTTACATCACGGTTTGGTCAGGTACCCGGACGCGTTGCCATATTGGAAACACTCTGATGTAAACATCAGCATGGATTGCATGGTTAATGTACTACTGAATAAGCTGTTCTGCTAATTTATGCTGTCTGAACCATGAAAAAAAACACGTGGAGGCTGTTAATAATCTTAGTAAGCAGGAAAGGGCACAATATTTTGACAAACTAAAGTTAATAGGTGGTAAAGATACGCACAAGCAGTTTTAATTAAGATATTAGCCTAACATTTCACCCACCTGACCGGAAATTATATGAACAAACGCGAATATTGTCAAGATTCTTGCCCTGGAAATCCTGGTTCAGTTTGGCCAACCATAAATGCCTTTTGTTCCTCAGTTTTTTTTTGCAATCTTCTCTTTGATTTATAAGTTTTGGCAGTCTATAGCACACCAAATGATTTTCCCGGTCAGACCGATTAGCACAGCCCAAAACATGACAATAATTGACCATTTTCAGCAGCAATAATCAGCCAAATTTGCAAGTTCCATTCAGTACAGTGGCATTGTTTATGTTCTGTGCCGCCAGTATGGCCGTTTGATGACACGTCGTGAAAACACTCTATTCAAACAAAATCACCACCTCAAAAAAAAAAAAATAATAAATTTCCGTTTTCCTGTGAGATTGGGTTGCTTTGGAGTTTTATTTGGATGGTCATGATATATAAACATTGCCCCACCTGAATGTTCCTAAAGTTCTGTCACATTTACCTCATTTACCCAGGTAAAACCATAGAATATGTACAGCTAATTATACATATCTATGGGACGACTGGGAATGTGTGCCTGGGAATCTGTGAAACTTCTTACATTTATCTTAACTGCCACAGATTCACACTCAAGATCAGCTTGGTGCATGAGCTCCATCTTTTTCTTCAAGAGACCAAGTTTTGACCGCAGAACTCCCTAAAAATGTAAAACATTTGTTTGTTAGAATATTTAATATTCACAAGTTGACCTAACATCATTGAAATGTTCTACACGATACCTTATGTACCTCAGTGACCTCTTGAACTGGACGGTATGTGTGATTTCTGTGCTCCTCAGATTGTTTACAAATCTCACACAGTAACTGCTCATCATCACAACACACCAGAGTCCATTTCTCCTGGTGAACTTCACACAACTCTTCTAAATGCCGTTTGCGATGCTGGAATGCCTGACATAAGTTTCAAGAGCCAAGTTAAGGGAAGGAGTGTTAGCACATATTTTTCTGCACATTGGACACCGTCTCGAGTCATTGACAATCCAGCACTGGTCAATACAGGCTCTGCAGAAACTGTGGCCGCACAGAAGCACCACAGGATAATCAAAAACATCACGGCAAACAGGACATAGAAAGTCTATATCGCGAAATGGACGTTTTAACGCCATTTCTTACAACACCTCGTCACTTACGACGTAACGTTACGTACAAACGGCGATATCCGATTCTTTCGAGTCGACTGTTTTCAATGAATTGACTCGTCTGAATGATTCATTCACGAATTGGACTCGACTCATTCAGAACCGTTTTGTTATGATTCGTGAACCAAGGTAAGAGCTTTTGAAATAGTACCAGACATGTTTTAAAATAAAACATACTGGAAATACAATTGTAAGCCAGTTGTATTAACACATGTATAAGAGTAGGTTTTAATAAATGGCATTTTTATTCAAACAGCTTAAAGATTCAATTTCTAATTATTTAGTTTTTATTAGCTAATTATTAACTTACTTATTAGCAAACACACCAGGGACATATAATGACAACATAATATATATATATATATATATACACCTTATTTTTGCCGTGCTTGCTGCAGAGCCAAATGGGAGGAGCTGGAGCTCTAGCTTCCCCTAGCTGGAGGTAATGAGTGGAGATAGACACCTAACCACACCCTAACCCTACCCCTTACCCTATCCTAAACATAACTCCACCCATTAGTTCACAGCTGGACATCCAGAGAGGGGGAGCTGGAGGCCATTCGGCTCTACAGTGAGTAGTACTTGTAATAGTGGGTGCGGCCATTTGTAAATGTTATGGGTCTGGCTTCCAGTCTCATCAGTGTCCATCTATTTTTAGCATTTCAAAACAGCTTGTTTTGCTGCTTGATATTGCAAATTGGTGTGTAGTACCATATAATTTAATGTATTATCTTAATTAGGAGCACACTGGTTTGTAGTCCACAGTTTCACCGTTTACTGCACTTTGTTATTGTTCTCAAAGTCTCCTTCATAAGCTTACTTCCGTGTTAAAGAATAAGGTAGATAGAAATACAAACACAAAATTAAATACTCGACTAACTAGTTCAGATATATTTTTATTGTAACGTCATAAGAGTTTGTAACAAAAAATGATTTATAATGTTGTTGTTTTGATGCTACTATTATTGTAAAATTAATACACTGTGTATGTATATTTCTTTTTTCTGCAATATGAATGGGAAAAAGAGGGCGAAAAATTGAGAAAAAATCGAAAGAACAGAAAAGCATTGTACAGTGGAGCATCAATGATGAATAAACAGACATGCAATAATTTACTTTAATTCTGTGACAATTTCACACTAGCCATGTTATTTCAAATCACTAAAAACAAAGCACTGACCTAGAATATTATTATTATTTACAGTTATTTGAATTATTTACAATTACGTCACTCAGACCATAAAACATTTCAGCTGCTCAGAATGTACTAAACACATACTAAATATTCTGCAACATTAATATAATACAAATAATAAACAGTATTAGCAATTAACAACATTTGCACAAGTAAGTAATACTCATAAATAAAGCTTGTACATAATACAAGCTAGCTGCTAGCTCAAAAGTACATATTCCATTTTACATGTGATTGTCCAACAAGCATAACTAACTTCCCAGTGTTAGATGCACACTTATATATCAAGGAAAACAAGAAAACACATTTAAAAACAAGTCATTAGAGAAGGTTTATATAAAAAAAGGCAAATTTCATTTTCCTTCTGCCCATCTGTTCTTGGTTTTTAAAAGCTGTTAATGGGAGCTTTCCACACGGTCAAAATAAAATCACTTGCATTTCACACACTGACACTATGTTGCACAGAGAAACTAACCGACCTGAAAGAATCACAATAATTCCAAAAGATGCAGTTTATACATTCAAAGAAAATGTTACAGACTAATTGTGCATATCATATTAATGTAACATCTTTAGTTTAGACCTAGTGCGTTTCAAACAGGCCACACAGCTGAAAAAGCACTGCGTTTTATGTCAACCGTCAGGACACTGGAATATACTTTGTAAAACTGGGATGAAATGCTACATAATGCTAAAAATATATTAGCTCATATAGCAGTGAGCACTGATGATGTGAACAGTGCTTAACAGTGTTTAGAGTTTATTAAGGCACTTATCTCTTGGATATCTGAAGCAAACGAGATTTCAGGTCTATTTTAATGCAATGGCTCTTCATTAGGGATATAACTGATGTATGTACAGTAGAATGAAATAATCTTATTAGTTGACTATTTCTATAATTCACAACAGTAATTTAGAATCTGACCAAAGCTAAAAGCATCCAGAAATCCTGGGTAGGCTAGTTATGCTAGTATGATATGCTTATTGATGCATGAGAAGTTATATTCTGTATCATTAGTATATGATCTGAAAGAGAAAACTAAGTGAGAAGACATTTTATGCATTCCTGAGTTCACTGATTATACAACCCGTTTTAGGAGCAAAACACTGAGCACAATAGTGTCCTGCAAATAATTTTGTTGGTCTCAGCTGTCTGGGTTTTTTTTCATAGCTGCTTTATTTGCCGCTGAATTACTTCTTTGCTATTTGGTTTCCTCCTCTGCTGGGCCCTCTTCAGCAAATACATTCCCGTCTCCTGTGCCAGTAGGGGTCGTGGGGATTTGCATTGAACTGTCTGATATCTGAGACAGAGTGTCTGCGTCTTGATCTGAGTGCGGTTCGTGGACTGGTGAGTTGAGTGCCGCAGAAGAAGAGATGGAGTGCTACGTAAGAGAAGTGAAAGAAATATGTTTGATAAATACACATATATTTAATATATTATTATTTTTTAACTTTATATATTATGTATGTAATTGTATACAATTGAGGTCAAAAGTTTACATACACCCTGCAGAATTTGCAAAATGTTAATTATTTAACCAAAATAAGAGGGATTATACAAAATGCATGTTATTTTTTATTTAGTACTGACCTGAATAAGATATTTCACATAAAAGCCATTTCCATATAGTCCACAAGAGAAAATAATAGTTGAATTTATAAAAATGACCCCGTTCAAAAGTTTACACACGCTTGATTCTTAATACTGTGTTATTACCTAAATGATCCACAGCTGTTTTTGTTTGTTTGTTTGTTTGTTTAGTGATAGTTATTCATGAGTTCCTTGTTTGTCCTGAACAGTTAAACTGCCTGCTGTTCTACAGAAAAATCCTTCAGGTACCACAAATTCTTTGGTTTTTCAGCATTTTTGTGTATTTGAACCCTTTCTAACAATGACTATGATTTTGCAATCCATCTTTTCACACTGAGGACAACTGAGGGACTCATATGCAACTATTACAGAAGGTTCAAACACTCACTGATACTTCAGAAGGAAAACATCATGCATTAAGAGCAGGGGTGAAAAGTTTTGAACAGAATGAATAACATTTTTTCTCATTTAGTACTGCCGTTCAGAAGCTACAGAAGATACTTACATGTGTTCCAGAAGACAAAATAAGTTAAATGTACCCTAATCTTCAAATTCTTTTGCTCTTAATGCATTGTGTGTCCTTCTGAAGCATCAGTGAGTGTTTGAACCTTCTGTAATAGTTGCATATGAGTCCCTCAGTTGTCCTCAGTGAGAAAAGATGGATCGCAAAATCATACAGTCATTGTTGGAAAGGGTTCAAATACACAAAAATGCTGAAAAACCAAAGAATTTGTGAGACCTGAAGGATTTTTCTGAAGAACAGCGGACAGTGGATCATTCAGGTAACAACACAGTATTAAGAATCAAGTGTATGTAAACCTTTGAATAGGGTCATTTTAATAAATTATTATTTTCTCTTGTGGACTATATATAAACATCTTTAATGTGAAATATTAAAAGGTCAGTAATAAATAAAAAATAACATGCATTTTGTAGATTCTGCAAGGTGTATGTAAACTTTTGACCTCAACTGTATATAAATTCAAGGTATGTACCTGCAAAGAGACACTCGATCTATTGCTCCTGTCCTTAAGTTTGGACCATGTTCCTTTCATTCCTGATTTCTCTGTCATCTCCAGTGCCGCTTTTAACAGTTTGGGTGTCTCGGCACGAGGAGGAATTATCGGGATGGGCTCCTTTTCTTCCTCTTTCTTCTCAGCAGGCTTTTTATCCTTCATCACCATTTTCCTTAAAGAGACAGTTCACCCAAAAATGAAAATTATGGCATTAATTATTCACCCTCATGTCGTTCCAAACCCGTTAGACCTGGGTCCAGAAAGTTAGTAAGGACATCATTAAAATAGTCCATGTGACATCAGTGGTTCAACCTTAATCGTATCAAGCTACGAGAACTTTTTGTGTGCAAAGAAAACAAAAATAATGACTTTATTTAACAATTTCTTCTCTTCCGTGTCAGTCTCTGATGTGTATTCAGAAAGGGTCAGAAAGCTGTCAGATTTCATTGAAAATATCTTAATTTGTGTTCCGAAGAAGAACGAAAGTCTTACGGGTTTGGAACGACATGAGGGTGAGTAATTAATGACAGAATTTTCATTTTTGGGTGAACTAACCCTTTAGGGCAAACACATTATTAAACATTATTTGAACAAAAGCTTGGGCTGGAAATTATCTAATGAAATACTACTGAAATACCGTAGAATCATCTCAGTGAAAAATGAAAGGAAAAATAGGAAAATCTTCATGGCTCATTATTTTTCTTCTAATAGTTGCACTCACCTTGCTTTCTTGCGCAGCAGTTTCTGAGACTCTGGATAGTGCACCATGATCTCATTCAGGTCCCTTTTGGTCAGGATGAGGAGGTTAGCAAAACCACGTGCTACAACGTTAGCCGTCCGCCGGTTTCCTCCGCCCACAGCAAGTAAGCTTTATTGGAAGAAGACATGAACTAAGAGCAAATTTGACAAATTTGATTTTATACTGACAAAACTAAATATAGCAGCCCTTACCTGACCTCTCCAAACACAGCTCCTGCTTTTAGGGTCACAAACACTGTCTTTCCATCAGGACCACCAACTACCTGGACTTCTCCTGCCTTTATAATGTACATCTCACGGCCCACTTCATCCTATAATATACATAAAAAAGGTTCACATGAGAGATATATACATATAGTTATATGTATACCTTTACTACAATAGCAAAATGATTTGTCTGCACAATTACAAGTACATCTGAAGGTCTGTTATGCAGGCTAAACTTTTTCTTTATGCTCCTTGCCTTCTTGCAGACATAGTCTCCTGGAAGGTACACCACTGATCGGAGCCTCTTCAGCATGTCAAAGATCATCTGTCTATCACAGCCCTGATAGCCCAGATAAGGAATACAGCAAAGTCAGGCAGGTTAAAGGCACAATATGTAAGACTTTTTCATTAAAATATCCAAAAACCACTAGAACAGTGTTATATATTTTGCTGACTTGTGTATTTACATTATCCCAAATGTTTTGAAGAATGTTTAAATCCAGGGAGATAAGTAATTTTAACTAGTGTAATGGACTGTGTCATTGCATCGCCTCCTATTGACGTCATACACCCTCGATTTTTTATTTTGTAGAAAACATGTAAACACTTTAATATGTGACCTTTATAAGTCTTTAATACTTTAGCTCATCCATGGACATGATTTCTGCCCGAGTCCCGACGGATTGCATCGGCTGTGGGGATGAAGACAACAATTCCTGATTCCACAATCAATCATGTCGTCATGAAGCTACGAAACGTACGTTGTTTGTTTTGAATATGTACCTTCTAGTGGCAAAAACTTACAAATTGTTCCAGAAAAACAAAGTGGTTATCCTAACACTTAAAACTGTGAAAAAAGGACATGCACTTCAGTGATTTAAAAGTAGAGATGTAAAGTTTTATGCACTTTATTATTTATTTATCTAATTGTTTACTTGTTCTTATAAATTCTTATATTTACTCTACAAATATACACATTTTAACACCAGCTAAGGCAAATAGTTTGCACAATTAATGTATAAAATCTTATTAAATGTATAATTTATATATATTTACATTTATATTACGTTATATAAAATTTTTTACATTATTTTACGTAATTATTTATTAAAATATATTTGTTACAATTTTACTGTATTTATTGGAATTTATGCAGAATGGTACGTTTTAGCACTTGCCTGGAAGAGTGGCACTTTACTGATAATGTTGTAGCTGACATCCACTGCTATATCCAGTCTCATCTTGTCAGGTAGTTGATCTAGTAACTCTTGTTCATCTGCATGAAACCACAAAATGTCCATTTTAATGGGATAGTTCACTCAAAAATGAAATTCTGTCATTAATTACTCACCCTCATGCCATTTCAAAGCATAAGACCTTCATTCCTCTTAAAAACACAAATTAAGATATTTTTTATTAAATCCGAAAGCTTTCTCACCCTACATAGTCAGCAACGGACCTACCATGCTCAAGGCCCAGAAAGGTAGCAAGGACTTAAAATGGTCCATGTGACATCAGTGGTTCTACCTTAATTTTATGAAGCTATGAGAATGGTTTTTGTGTGCAAAGAAAACCGTAATAATGACTTCAACCATGTTGCTGTCTACGCAGGGTGTTCCGAAGATGAACAAAGGTTTTACGGGTTTGAAATGACATAAGGTTGAGAAATTAATGACAGAATTAATGACAGAAGTTATCGAATGGCCATTATGAATAAATGTCAGTACAGTCTTACCCAGCATGCCTTGGGACTGCCATGTGTAGCTGTACCAGGTTTTCACTCTGTTCTGCACATCTTTAGGGATGCGATAGGAGGCCATGTACTTCACCGTGTTATCCACACAGGCACGATAGTTTGTCTGAGCCGCAGTAGCTGCACCAACAACGTCTCTCATCTGATACAACACAAGCCTCAATTAATGATATTTAAACACTACAGAAAGCCAGTGAGATGATGCCTTTTATGCTAATAGCCCTACCTGACCAATCATGATGGAGAACACAAACACTCCAATAAAGTAATTGATGAGCTGAAACACAATCTCAAAAAGTGTTGTGGGTTCTGGCAGACCACCAATGGTCAGCAAAGTTTTCACAGCAAAATAGTAGCAGCGAAAATAACTGAAAAGTGAACATAAACAAATTAGTCATATCTCAAAATATAAACTGTGAAATATTATGCTTAAAGATTAAGGAAAAGAAAAATACTATGCATCAACACGTTCATAAACATGAGCACATTAACATAAGCCTGTCTACATTTACATATTAATGACATTATAATCATAACAGGTCATTCTTAAAGGTACAGGAGCAAAACATGTGAAACTGTTTTGGTACAGAAAACCCTGATTTGTTGAAAATGAAAGCTAATAACAGAATTCATCCACAAACCTATTTCCTGTCCCATCATAGGTCCATTCTGAGAAACCCAGACCTTCAAATGAAGAGCCCCAGTAGTACAGACAGGCATTGCAGTGGACGGCATACAGCAGGTAGGTGGTGGTTCGAATAACTCTGGGAAACAAAATTAGACATACAAACACTTCAGTTCAAATGTTAAACCAATTCTCAATAGAAATGTTTATAGAGACTAACAGCTAACCTGTAAACGTAAGCGTTGGTAAGTATAGCTTCCAGACGCTTGTTGAACTCAAAGAAAGACATAAACTGCACAAATGAAGGACACATTAAAGAATTAGCTAAGAATGTTCATCATGACGTGATCTTCCTAAAGCCAAGTTAGATGGTCAGAGTTGCGGCTTGCCTTTAGGATCCTGGGTAAGCGAAGAAGTGGATTAATCCCTGTTTTAAAGTAAAGAAGCTCCAGGGGAAGTAGACTGACCACATCCAGCTGCAACACAGGAAATGAAACTCTAAGATTACAGAATGTTTTCAGTACCTCAGAGCATCAAATTTAGTCTGAAAAAGTCCAAAAACTGTATTTAAAGAGGTCATCGGATGTCCATTTTCCACTAGTTGATATGATTCTTTTAGGGTCTTAATGAAAAGTCTATAACATGCTTTGGTTAAAAATTCTCAATGGTAGTGTAAAAACACCCTTTTTACCTCAGCTCACAGCAACCCGTTTTGTTGCATATCTCTTTAAATGCTAATGAGCTCTGCTCGCCCCGCCCCCTCTTCTGTGGGGTGACAAACCGTCCTGTTTACTTTAGCCACCTTTAGCCACCTTTAGCCACAAAACCTACTAACTAGCACATTATTAGGAAAGCTCATTATTATATTCACTTCTTGCATAGGTGAAGCTGGATCACGAATGATTTGCACAAACAAAGATGAATTTAGGTAGATCGAAGGGTGCATTCCCTTCAAAAACAAAAGTAACGTTAATCCTCTGCGTATTCAGCGGCTCAGATGTCGGGAGTAAACAACGACTGCTATGATCATTATTACATCCAACAACAAAATACCTTATCGCACCAATCGGCGGACTGTTACAGCTCACTCAGGGCGGATCTAAGGTAAGACGGCCGTGTCAATGAACTATTGTGGGAGTGGCCTTGGTCGGTGTGATGTCACACAACCAAGAAGCTGAGAATGGCCTGATTTGAAGAAGGGATTAAATAAAAACCACTGGGCGGATTTTTGTCATTATAGGGTGGTTGTGTACACACACTTCCAACACACATTTATGTTCAAACAACATGTAAAAGTGATTTTTGCATCCGATGACCCCTTTAATGAAATGATAATGTCTTACTACCTTGAATCGTACAGCTTTGATGTAATTATCTCTCATCTCTTTCTTGCCGGACTAGAAACAAACAGTTTTTAAAACACCAGGTGAAAAACACCAAACATTTATTTTACTTCACATATTCTAACATTTTGCACTTGTCTATATTTACCACAATGTCTCCATGATACACAAACTGCAGTCGGGGTTGAAAGGCCAGGATGTCCAGTATGTAGACGGCATCACATAAGTAGTCAATCAACAGCCACACATGAATGTTATCCGGTGTTTGATAAGGAAATGCCCACCGCACAGGAATCATCCACGCATTCCAATTAAACGCCAAAGACACGCAAAGCAGCCAAAGTACGTAGATCAGATCTGCAGAGAATACAGAGCAATGGAAGATTTCAGTTTGGTTTATGGAAAATAAATTTTGTGGTGCATCAAAATGTTTATTTAATGTTTTTGAGGAAACCATTACAGGATTTTTCACCATATAGTGGACTCAGTGGGGATCAATGGGTTGAAGGGCTCTACACGATCCCAGCCGAGGAATAAGTGTCTTAGCTAGCGAAGCAATCATTCATTTTCTAAAAGAATATTAAAAATTATATACTTTTTAACCACAAATGCTCATCTTGCACTAGCTCGACCTCACACATTAAGTAGTCACGTTGGAAAGGTCACGCGTGATGTAGGCAGAAGTACCGACCCAGTGTTTACAAAGCGAACATGCAAGGAAAGTTAAACGGCCTTTACAAAAAAAGGTAACACAACGATGTTGGACTATTTTGAAGTTGGAGGAGAAAATGAGATGGACTTTTTCACCATACCTTTTTGAACCGAAGTACACAGATGAAGAACTAAATACGCGTGACCTTTCCAACGTGATTATGAAATGCGTGTCGTAGACACACATCGCAGAGCTAGTGCAAGATGTGTATTTGTGGTTAGAAAATATATAAATTAAACTTTTTTTTTTTTTTTTGAAATTTACACTAGATTTCACTAGATAAGACCCTTATTCCTCGGCTGGAATTGTGTAGAGCCCTTTGAACCCTCATTGAAACGACCAGTTTGGACCATCAACCCACTGGCTCCGATTGAAGTCCACTATATAGAGAAAAATCCTGAAATATTTTCCTCAAAAAATTTTATTTCTTTGCAGCTGAAGAAAGAAAGACATGAACATCTTGGATGACATGGGGGTGAATAAATGATCAGGCAATTTTTATTCTGGAAGTGAACTAATCCTTTAAGTTTAATAATGAGAAAGGAATGTGAAGCGTAGGAGGAAAAGGGTATGAGAACAGAACAAAAAATGAAGGACAATCAGTAACTGATTTTATTTATGTGCGAGTATAGAATGCCAAGACAGCTAATATATGGATAGTTGTAGGCAAGTCTTCAGGATTCCACCTCCAAAGAGAGGAGAGGAGTGCTCACTTGTGAAAGGGTCAATGCTGGATGGAAAACGGTAGCGCATAAGCCGACCAATCCTGGATTGAGGTTTTACTTTACAGCACAGGAGCTTTGTTTTCTCCTCTTCTTTCTCAGCAGGGGCCTCGGGGACCTCCTGCTCCGTCTTCTGCTCTGCTGGAGGTTCAGGAGGAGGAGCTGGAGCTTGCTTAGCTGGGGCTGTTCATAAACGACCATATTATTTGGTTACATACACTTTGAAGTTGTAGTAGACCTCAAAGGTATGTGTACTTTAAAAGGAATAGTTCACCCAAAATTAAAATTTTGTCATCATTTACTCACGCTCATGTCATTCAAAACCTGTATGAGTTTCTTTGTTATGTTAAATGCAAAAAAAGATCAAAGAATTATGAAGAATCAAACCATTCTTGGTCCCCACTGACTTCTATAGCAGGGAAAGAAATACTGGAAGACCTTCTGGGGACTTTCTTCTGTTCGATTACCAGCATTCTTCAAAAGATTTTCTTTTATGTTCAACATAAGAAACTTGCACAGGTTTGGAACGACATGAGGGTGAGTAAATGATGATTTTTGGGTGAACTGTCCCTTTAAGTCACACTTAAAATGTACTAATTTCATTTATTATATTAAAAATCAACTTAAGTGGCATGTGCAAAGAAATAATGTTATAGCATTTCTCAACAATATTTTAATCAACTAGCCCCACATTAATTAGGAACTTCATTAAATGATGTTTGACAACCAGCGTCCAAACACTTCTTGTCTTGATTAAGCATATTATATGTGTTGTTTTGTCAGCATATTCATTCTAGGAAATAATTTGCTTGAAAAAGTGTGTATCTGCTGATGTTCTTTACAATAAATGCCACTTGGTGTGATATTTTGGGTTTAACTCACAGGCAGGTGGTGTGTCATCATCCGAGTTATCTGGATCAATCAGCTTCTCTTTGACTCGCTCTGTTCTCTCTTTGAACAGCTTGACCAGCTCCTGTAACCTCTCATTTACTACAGTACTAGTTTGGCTGGCTGAAGAGGCTGGTCGTTGATTTAGCCTGATGACAAGATAATTACTGGATTTACCAAAAAAAAAAAACACATACCAAAACAATCCCTTATTTACACTACCAGTCAAAAGTTTTTGAACAGTAAGATTTTTAATGTTTTTTTAAAAAGTCTCTTCTGCCCACCAAGTCTGCATTTTTTTATTAAAAGTACAGCAAAAACAGTACAATTTTGAAACATTTTTGCTGTTTTCTATTTGATAATATTTTAAAAGAATTTTTAGCATTATTACTCCAGTCTTCAGTGTCACATGATCCTTCAGAAACCATTCTAATACGCTGGTTTGCTGTTCAAGAAACATTTTTATTATTATTCTATAATGCTCATTCTATGCTCATTCATGTTCATTTCACATTTTAAAATAATATTTATTTGTTACCCGTCATCTGCGCTTGAGATGCTACTCTGGCTTGGCCAGGCCCGGACTGCAGTTTCTAACTCCTCCTCTTCCTCATCATCTTGTGAGTAAAGTCTTTTGCTGTAAGAAGACGACAAGACGACAAGTTATGATGGGGCTCTACAGGACTAATCACAAAAATAGCACAAGTTACAATAAATGCACTGAAAAATGAAATGGAAAAAAAACCTTAGACATGATAAGGTAATGAGAAAGTCTATACATATTTATGCACACAAATGCACAAAATGAAGTGGAGAATATGGAGTGGATTGTTCTGACAGACTTATTTAAGCATCTTACATCTTGGTCCAAATTGTCTGGGGTTTTCTGTCTCTGCTTACACTGTTTGCATCCAGTGACATATGTGTATGTGCATAAGTGAGTGAGTGTGTGTGTGTGTGCACAGACAACAGAAAAGAAACAAAAAATAAAATGTATATCAATATTTCTGTATCAGGACTTTTCACAGTAGAACTTAATTTAATGTAATTGTAATCCTGCACTTCATGCTGCTGAGTAGTCAACTTTCCAGATTTAATCACTGTACATTTGTAAACCCTAGATTATGATTTGCATATTTATGAGGTCGATAACATTGATTGGATGTGTACATCACACATGGCTTTAAAGGGATAGTTCACCCAAAATGAACATTCTGTCATTAATTACTTACCCTCATGTCGTTCCAAACCCATAAGACCTTTATTCATCTTCGTAACACAAATGAAGATACTTTTGATAAAATTCGAGAGCTTTCTGACCCTGCATAGACAACAATGCAACTACTAAACTTCATATAATCAAGGCTGAGCCACTGCTATCACATGGACTATTTTAACAATGTCCTTACTACCTTTCTTGGCCTTGAACGTGTCAGTTGTGTTGCTGTCTATGCAGGGTAAGAAAGCTCACAGATTGTAAAAATATCTTAATTTGTGTTCCAAAATGAACACAGGTTTGGAACGACATGAGAATGAGTAATTCTTGAGAGAATATCTCTGTAATAGTTTTTGCTATTATTGCTATATTGACAATAGACAATAGATCTTTTGCCTGGGAAATTTTGCTAATGTAACCACACTTTTTCTCTGAGGTTTTCTACATTCATTGATTAATCAAACAAGGCAGATTTACCTGGTCCGATTGGCTTTACGGGCACCAGGGACAGTGAGGGTTTTGAGGTTGGGGTCCTGTGGGTTTATTATTGGTGGTATGGGGCGAGATCTCCTTCCTCCTTTCCCTCGATCAGAGTCAACATCTTCCACATTCACGGCCGGGTGTACACTCAGTCTGGAGCTCACTGGAGATCAGACGATACTTGATAAAGAAACATACAAGAAACCTTGACACTGAAACCTTCATTAGCATCTTCTTCAATACTTACCTTGAGGTAAAATGGACCTTAGAGCTTGAGGTCAATGTTTGGAACATAAAGAGGTCACTTTGGTCACTACAGGCACCCACAACCTAATTTTTAAGTCACATTTGGCAGCAAGGCATAAGCAAAACAGCACAGACTAGTCTAACAAAAAAGGCGACAGTGTGGATCACCTGAGGGTCTAGCAGAGGTGGGGTCGTCCTCAATGTGGAAGGCAGGGTTGGAGACGCCTGACAACTGCCTGGAAGGGGTGATGGGTGGCAGACGGGGGTAAGTGGGCACATTGGGGAGGTCTAGGACGGAGCTGGGGGAAGAGGGCGAAGGGGTACGGGGGGAATGGAGAGGGGACTGGCGGACGAGACGGTCCAACTCCAGATCCCTACTCTTCTGTGGTTGCTCCTTGGGCATCCTGTTCCGGCTTAAGTTTGTTGAGGCGGCTCTGAATGTTAGAGTAGCACTGCTGGGCACACTGTGGAATGCTGGTTATCTTTCGTGGAATGCTGGAGATTTTTTGCGGAATGCTGGAGAGTTGTTGCGGAATGTTGGAGACCTGTTGTGGAAAGATGGATAACCGTGGAATGCTGGTCAGCCTTTGTGGAAAGCTGGACACCTTTTGCGGGAGGTTGGATATTCGTTGTGGAATGTTGGACAGCTGTTGCGAGAGGCTGGATAGCTGCGCAGGGAAGCTGGGAAATTGAGGAGCGCTAAAAAGGGTCTGGTTTGGGAATTGTGGTGTGATTTTGGAGAATCGCTGGGAAATTTGCTGCGGCAGCTGTGCCAGTTGAGGAGGGAGCGACGGCAGCTGTTGGGTGATTTGAGAGAGAGCAGGGGGCAGATTGGGCATGGAAGGCACTTTGGGCAAAGTGAAGCCGATGTCTGTCAGAAACTGACTGAAGTTGTCAAGAGCCTGTGGTGCATATGGTACACGCATGAAACATCTCTTCAGCGCATCACATCTGGAAGGGACTGTGGGGAAATCAGCATATAGTTAATTATATTGCATGTTACATGAAATGTTTACATTATATAATGCTCTGTCATTCATTCTGAGAATAATGTCTGGAAATGGCAATTACAGTGGCCCCAAAACCAACCTGGTCTTAGGACAAAAACCTACCCGATAGTATGAACAAAAGCAAATGTGATGTAAAAACGCAATCGCAAGCATGCCGTTTTAGGTTGTTTTTCAATTTCTCATCTTTCAGGTATTTCATTGTGAGTCATGTTTTTCATGGGATTCGTACCCAGGGATTCTGCACCCTAAGAATCTGCTCAGATGAGCTACTGAGCAAGCTTGTTACGTCCGATGTTACCCCCTGCCAAATTATTAACCCCTCTTGTTGAAATCTCTACATAACTGCCTAATCCTAACCCCACAACTAACCCTAAACCTACCAAAACTAGGGGGGTAGTAATCTGGCGGGGGTCAGAATTCGGCACAACACCGGAAAGCGAAACTTATGGAACTGTAAAAATAACAATTGTGTACAAAAACGATTACAAGTGCTTGCTGTTTTACGGCCTCTAGTGTTTATTTCTGTTGGAAACTTGCAGTAATGTACTTTCTGGTACGTATTTCGCGTTTTGCGAAAAAGTTCCCACAGGTACGTTTTTCTCATTAGATCAGGTTGCCCAAAATGTATTGAATTAGATATAATATCAAACCAAATGACAATTATTTTAAAGAAAGTTAGCAAAAGAACACTTTTACAAGCACAAAAAAAAAAAAAACCACAAAAAGAAATTTGTTAGGTTAACAAAATAATAAATCAATAGATATACCAGAACTCAATGGAAAGGATGTTTAATTTATTTATTTATTTTTTGCCTTCCTAGTTGGGCTGTTAGTTCAGTTTTCTACTTTCAATGCCAACATTTTCACTGGCACAGGACTGAAAATGAAGAATTTACAATTTTACGTCTACACAATTTTTACATTCATTATTTAATATTTATTTTTAAATTATTTTAATAATATTATTAGACATATATTTTCACAAATAATATTTTAAAAAAAGCTTTCTTTATAAATTTGCAGTAATAGCGGAAAATTGTAGGTATTGTATACAGGAATCTCCAAGACTACAAAAAAATGTATACACACTTGTGCTGGAAAACATAATGGTTTACATTACACTTTTTAGTGCAACGTGTCCATAGTTAATGTGAACTACAATGCAATGGCATTAATACAGTTGAGGATAAATGTTTACATACACCTTGCAGAATCCACAAAACATTAATTATTTTACCAAAATAAGAGGGATCATATAAAATGCATGTTATTTTTTTATTAAGTACTGACGTGAATAAGATATTTCTCATAAAATATATTTACATACAGTCCACAAGATTCAGGTAACTGTATTGTTACCTGAATGATCCACAGCTGTGTTTTTTTTTTTTGTTTAGTGATAGTTGTTCATGAGTCCCTTGTTTGTCCTGAACAGTTAAACTGCCCACTGTACTTCAGAAAAATCCTTCAGGTCCCATAAATTGGTTTTTCAGTATGCATGAATGGAATGAGGATGTATACATTTTTCTTATTTTGCCTAAATATCTTTCATTTAATACAAAAAAAGTTACAGTTTTCACCCCCTGGCTCTTAATGCATCGTTCTGGAGCATCAGTGAGTGTTTGCACTTTCTGTAATAGTTGCATATGAGTCCCTCAGTTGTCCTCAGTAAGAAAAGATGGATTGCAAAATCATACAGTCATTGTTGGAAAGGGTTCAAATGAAACAAAAAAATGCTAAAAAAAACTTGTGGGACCTGAAGGACTTTTCTGAAGAACAACGGGCAGTTTAACTGTTAAGGACCAACAAGGGACTCATGAACTATCTCTAAATAAACAAACAAATAAAAACACAGGTGTGGATCGTTCAGGTAACTGCAAAGTATTAAGAATCAAGTGTATGTAAACTTTTGAACAGGGTCATGTTTATAGATGCAACTATTATTTTCTCTTGTGGACTATATGTAAATATCTTATTAATGTCAGTACTAAATAAAAAAATAACATGCATTTTGTATGATCCCTCTTACTTTGGTAAAAGAATTAACATTTAGCAGATCCTACGAGGTGTATGTAAACTTTTGA
>JAHKKF010492930.1:0-24602 GCA_019740295.1 Labeo calbasu
TTATATTACATTACATTACATTACATTACATTACATTATATTAAGGGTTCCCACACCTTGGTTAACTTCAAAATCAAGGACCTTTCAAGGTCCAATACCCTCACATTCAAAGACTTAATGTGGAGACACATTTCAAGTGAGAGCAAGGTTACATCACGTTACCTTGTAAGATACTGTTTTCATGTGTCAAACACAACTATGCAAAAAGCTTTTTTTGCATTTATTCTGGCCATATGACAGAGATCTGATATTCTATTTGCCTTATTTTTGGCATGGATTTTATTGAAAAGAGATTAGGCTCATGTAACGTTAAGTTAACATAAATCAAGCAAGCTAGTATGCATAGGCCACAAAGTGTTAACACATAGCAGACCGAAATAACACATTAGGAGACTGGAGGGACACTTTCAAGGACCTGTATCTATGCATGTTTATTTTCAAAAAATTTCCACGGCCTTAATTTTTTGTTCTGATTCACAAACTTTCACGAATTTCAAGGACCAATGGAAACCCAGTATATTACATATTTTTTTAATTAGGCGTTTTTCAAAGTAATACATTATATTTAAAATTTCATTGCTTTGATATTAATATTTCTTAAAGTTTTTATCATAACTAGTAACATTTTAAATACAATTGTGTGTAGAATTACGATTATGCAAGCCTAAATCTCTAGCGTTGCCATATTTTACCCAGATGCAAAACAAAATGGATTTTATACTACTGTCTTCCTAAAGAAAGCAGTGGGGGGGAAAAAATGAGGGTTAAATGAACAATTTGTACCTGTTGGACCTCAGCTGCTGTACTGCGGAACAGCTCGATGTATCTCTTGCCCAGGATCTGTTTATGCTTCTTTAGGGCATTCTGGGCATATTCCTCACAGGCAAAGAGAACAAATGCATCGCCTGTGGGACGCCCATCAGGGTATTTCACAAACAGAAGTCCCTCTGTCCCATCCGTCACCGGGCTATCCTGGCCCAGAAAGCCCAGAACATCCTGAGGAGTAGCGGTGAACGGAAGCCCACGCATTCGGATTATCACTTGGTTTTCCTTAGAAAGAAACTGAGCGACCTCATTGGACGTGCCTGACAAAGATAAAGAATTTTACATTTAAAAATGGCAAGGGTTAACAGAACGTCAGAGAGACACTCAGCTGCTCTAAAACCTTTCAGCAGACACATCCACACGCACTGTAATGATATCTCGGCAGGCCGCTGTTCTTTTACACCTGCTGTGTGTGAGGGCAGTGTGAGGCTTTTCAGAGGCTGCTGACCCATCTTCCTCCCTGAGGGAACGCTTCTCTTTCTCTGTAGCCTGGCCAGAGTGGGGGGCAGGAGGAAAGGGGAATAGAGTTTCCCCTCTACGTACCTAACATGAGTCAGCAAGGGGAAGAGACTCACAAAGAGTCTTTCATTCCCACAGAGGGGGGAAATATGAAGGACGGACACACACGCACGCACACACACCTGGGAATAGCGGATGGAGATTTACTCTACAAATGGAAAGTATCTGCTCATATTACAACTGAAGACTTCAGATAAATGTCTCACCTCCTGCAATCTTTAGAAATTCCTCCCCAGTTGCTTTATACACCTGAAACAAAAAAGGGGTTGTCATAGGAGTGGGCTGCACAACCATGCCTTTTATTGTATGTAACTATTATTCACACTGTGTAAATTGGGGATGATCAAGATGGTTTACTGAAGTTGATTTTTTTTTTTCTCAGATTTTAGCTTTAGCAACAATAAATAGAACGAATTTACAGATGCAAATTCTTTACTATCCAGACTGTCAAAGTAAACTCTCCAAAAAGTGGTATCTCTAAAGAAACCCTCAGAATTCAAACATTAGTCAGTTATGACAATATGTAGTTTCTCACAAGCCAAGTGTGAAATGAATCATTTGCATGTAAGAATCAGAACTGTCTCAGAAGTATTGTTACAGTGCATTATTTGAGATCAGCTGACTGGAGTAAAAATGAACTCACTTCAATGTATCTGTTGCCCATGTGATGTTTATGTCGATCCAATGCCATGTCTCTGTGCTCAGAGTTTATGAAGCGCACCAGAGCTTCCCCGTTCCTCCGGCCCTGAGCATTTAAACAAAGTGCAACGCCACCTCTGATACAAACAAACACAAAAATCAAACAAATGCAGAGATACAACACATTGAAAAACAAGTATGCAACCTTTGAAAATAGTGCGTTTAAACGATTAATTTTTTAAACATATAAATGTATTTACATGTATACATTTATATTTGTATAACTCATATTATATGTAAACATATTTAATATATAAACATAACATTTTTCTTAAATATATACATGCATGTCTGTGTATTCATACATGCATTATAAATATACACAGTACATACACACAGACACAAGTATACGAAACGAAAACGTGTAAACGAAAACGTTTACTTTAGATGCGATTAATCATTTGAAAATGTGGATAAATCATCTTGGACGCTCCACGTAAAGCTACTTTTCCTTTAGTAAAAGTTCTGATGTGACATTTGGCTGGATTTGCCTTCAAGGTCTTACTGAGTTTTGCATTACACTGTTAATGTGTACTTAAGGGTCTTTTCTGAGTGCATGCTCCATGTCATTGTGAGTGTGCCTTTCAGTGTTACGCCGAGCTGTAATCTCACTTGGCAATGTTGAGGCCCTTGAAGAAGCGAGCAATGTCCTGATCAGACGACTGCCATGGCAACCCTCGAGCTCTGATGACCGTCTCGCTGTCCACAGCTTCTGTCTTACTGCTGGAAGCCACGCACACATGCAGAAACACAGGTAACAATCACTCATACTATCATACCATACATATTAAAACAGTATTAATGAAAAACCCCACAGGCATATTTGAAAATTTGTGGTCAAAGTCATAAGCTCTTAACAAATTAGGAACATTCTGGACAGCAATAAAAGGGAAACAAAACATATTGTGCAACAAACAAAAATCACACTATGACAAACATGACTGAGTACATACCATGCTCCAGATTCAAACTTGTAGTTTACAGTCTCCAAAGTAGAGAAGTTGTGATCTACAAAGAAAAAAAAGTTCAGTTATGAGATCACATGGTCAGCTGTGCATATCAAAAGTGAAATCTGGTATATAAATTGCACGGGTCACTGAGTGACTCACTGTAGGGCTCAGCCAGGAGGTGCAGAATTAACAGAACCATGCTCTTCACTTCCCTCAGTCCGGCCTCCTGCTCCACCGCCGCTGGAATACACACATCTGACAACAATGTCAAGGCCTCATACAAGACGTATGCACAGGTGAATGCACATATTCTAGCAAAACAGCTAAATGCTGAACTAATCAACCAGTAAAGGCAAACAATTATAAAAACAGGTGGATGACCAGTCCTAAAAAAAATAAAAAAAAAAATATATATATATATTATATTAGATATGCTAACATAAATTAGCATTATAATCCTCATTTTTAAATACTGTTAATTAAAAAAAAAAAAAAAAAAAAACACACATTTTAGGACCACTGCCATACACACACACACACACACAGCACTGCACAGCAAAGTAAAACCAAAAGTATATGCAGGATACAGTCCAGCATGGAGGTCAGAGTGAGATCTTTGGTGGGGCCTGCGTTGGGGCAGCATTTGTAAAACTCTTTCTTCAAGTCCACAAATGTGTAGAAGCACTCTGGCAAAACTAGATTCTACAACAAAACACACAGAAAAATGAGGGAGATGGATGCTACAAAATATGTTTAGGAGGCGCCTTAGCAAAGGGCAGAGGAGATCAAAGAGTAAACGAGAGGGAAAAGGTAGAGAATAGATTGAGGGCCCTTTAATGTCTTCTGGAGGAGCGCAGCATTCCTGTGAAGATTATAACATGTTGCTGCTAAACAGATTATACCACAAACTGACAGCTAATATAGAAATGTCAGAAGAATATACACACACCCCTAGGGTTTGCATTTTCTGTTTAAATAACCTTAGTCAAGGTTGGATTAAATGCAAATACTCAAGAATGACGGCGTGTTTGGACTGTGGAAGGAGCTTGTTACCTTTTTGGAGGCCTCGGGGTGCAGCACCTGTCGGATAAGCTGCGGTCCGTCCACACACAGTGTGTAGGAGCTTCTGCCCAGAGACTTTAGTTCAGCTGACACCGACTGATGAAACTAGAAACAGAAACAGTGAAAAAGAGAAAAGGAATGGAGAAGAAAAAACATTATTTTTAATCTAAAACACCACAGCATTAGATGCAGGTGTAGGCTGCAACGATTCCCTGATTCAATTCAGTGTTCGATTTTAAAAAAAAAAAAAAAAAAAAAAAAAAAAAAGAACAGCCTTAAAGAAAATGTCAAATCAAAGATGACAAACACCTGAGACAAAAAAAAAAAAAAAAAAAGTAAGTATCACGTTCCTAAAAATAAATATGGTTTCTAAAATAAATATATATTTTAGATGCACAAACGTTATTAATGATGATAAAAAGAAAGAAACATTTGAGCACAAAGTAATTACTAATGTAAATTCAGCTTTGCCATCACAAGAGTAAGTTACCATTTACAGTATGTTTTACTGTATTGTGTTTTACTGTACTGTACTTTTAATCAGATAAATGCAGCCTTAGTGAGCAACTTGTGAAAGTCTTACCAACCCTAAACTTTAGAATGCTTTTATGTTCCAAATTACAGAAAATAATGGCTCAATTTTTGCTACAAAAGCTGTTAAGACCTCACACAAACCACAGAAACTCACATAATCACATGTGACACTGAAAGTTTTGTTATTGGTTTGTTATTTATTAATATTTGTTTGTTAACCATGAAAAAGTTTAAAAACAATTTAAACATTTCAAAACTATTTAAATGTATTATTTATATTTAAAAAAAAAAAAAAAAAAAAAAAAAAAAAAAAAACACGTAAGGATCAAGATAAACTTCTAAACTTTATACAACAATGTCAAGGGCAGCACAGAGGATATCCACATTATGTTGTAATATGTGCACACGCTGCTCTGTGTGCATGCGCATGCGTATGCTTGTTTTGTAGATTAAGCAGCTGGTCAGACTGGTTTGGTGAAAATACAGGAAGTGAGCCACGGCCGTGGCAGTCATTTCAGATAAAGCATTTCATGTGACCACAGAGATAGATGACAAAACAAAAGAAGAGCGTGCATCCTGCTCTAAAAACACACCACCTGCTTACTCCCAGCTATAGGGGCTCCCACATTCACCTGTGTTTAGCAAAAACATGCAGTCTTTAATGAACCATTACAGATGTTTAGTAAACTCATCCATCTCTGCATCAGTCAACAGCAATACAGGCTAACCACCAACTATGACGTGACAACTGATTTGAGTTCTATGTTATTCACATGAGTGTGACGAACATGGAAAAGAGAAAATGCAAAGGAGAACATGAAAAAAGAAGGCAGTATTGTTCATCATTAAAAAAAAAAAAAAAAAAAAAGCATAGAAAATTCTCACTCATAAAGTGCTAGCAAATTTCACAAAGGACTGCAAATAAACAGCAATTAACATTTATTTATTTATATATATATATATAATTTTAAATTAAAAACACTTGAATATAGTATTTTCTTGATAAATGCACTCCAATCATTTACTTTATTTACCATTTCTATTCTCTGTGTAGGCACTGAATGACGTATAGATTAGTTTGTTTTAACTTGCCGTATTAATATACACAGTCCAACAATGTGCACTCAGATGTGCATACTGTATATCAGCTTTTAGACTCAATATGATTCAGAATAATCATTGTATATTAGTTTTCATTTTTTCATTTTTTTTTTTTTTTTAACTCATGTTAACTAAATGTAAAAACATTTTTCCAAGATGTAATCATTTGTCATGAATAATCATCTACTGGTTAATAATACTTTAACAATTATAATTTGTATTAATTGGACTGAAAATTAACATTGTTACAGTTTCTGTAATATCAAAATTACTACATCATTTACAATTTAGGTTATAACACCTACAGCAACTGTTGTTGTTTGTTTTTGTTTTTTTTTAAATAAATAAAACTAATTAAACTAATGCAAGATCAGATCAAGAGCTTGGGAGAAAAGGGGTCATCAGATGCAAAGTCCACTTTTACATGTTGTTTGAACATTAATGTGTGTTGACAATGTATGTACAAATCTACCCTATAATGATAAAAATCCATGCAGTGGTTTTTAATTAATCTGTAAAAATAATATCCCCTTTTTCAAATTGAGCCATTCTCAGATGCTGAGGCCGCTCCCACGATAGTTGATTGACATGAACGTCTTACCTCAAACGCGCCCTAAATCAGCTGTAATAGTCTGACCTCCATTGTTTTGATGCCGGAGCAGGGATGCAAGTTAGACAAGAATATCTCCTATTGAGCAACTGAGGTGTTGTGTTGCTGGACGTAATAATGAACATAGATGTCGGGAGTAAACGACGACCACTGAGATGCATTGGATTATGTTTGTTTGTAACGGGAATGCACCTCCTGATCTACATAAATGCGTCTATGTTCACGCAAATCATTGGTGATCCAGCTTCACCTACAGCAGAAGTGAGTATAAGGGGTTTATTTTATGAATCTCTGCAATCACCTTTCCTAATAACGTGCTAGTTAGCAACTTTCGTGGCTAAACGCGTTAAATGTGGCTAAAGTGAACAATCTCTCTGAGCACAGTTCGTCACTCCACAGAGAGAAGAGAGGGGCGGGGCAAGCAGAGCTCGTTTGCATTTAAAGGAACAATCCATCAGAATGGGATGATATTTGCAGAACTCATTTTGACAAGGTAGTGTTCTTTTACACAACCATTGAGAAATTTTAACCATATTATAAAGTACAAGTATATTATACACTTCTCATTAAGACCCTGAAGAATCATATCAACTTGTGGAAAATGGGCATCCGATGACCCTTTAACTACTGACTGAATGCGACAAATCAAACATGACATTTGTACGATTTAAGTGAATCTGCAGTGAATAACAAAAGAGCAAGCATGAAGTTACTGTTTGTCAGATTCTAGTTAGCAAGAGGACAGATAGCCACTTTATGGCCTAATTTTCATATCATTTGGGCCAGCGCTGATAACGCAAGCAAACGTTGCCTTTACCCAGAGCAATCAGAAGTAAAAGCAACAGAGACATACAGTAGTTGACAAAAGTTTAACAGATTGTTTAAGTGCAACATACATAACCCGACTAACCTACATGTAACCAATTTGAGAAATAAAACCATATAAGGCCCTCAAACCACTGAGAACAACTGAAGGTTCATTCAGTTACATTCCCATCATGCTCTTGGACAGTGACGTGCTGTTTTTCCACATAACCTGTCCATCTTCATACCTCATGCAAATACGAGGCTTCAGTTAGTCATTAAGGGCTTAACAAGACTTTCGGAAATACCTGACAATTCTGAAAGTATAATTCAAGAGCTTTACATCTCATTTTGAGTAATCTCAAGGCTTGAGTGGTATATAATCACAGTCACACACACACAAAATATTGCATTCACTTAGCACCATACTCATTTGTGCGTGTGTGCACTTGTGCGTACATGGCTGTTTTTACTACACAACTCCACCTTGCACAAATTAGCAACTGCAATAATCAAGTGCAAAGTTAATTTCTGCCACACAAACATTATGCTAAGACACGGTGACACACCCTTGCCTACACACGATTAGAGATGGGTGAGCAAACTCCAGAAAAAATAAGCTGGAAATGAACGATAACATCTCACTGGCTGAAAAATGTAAAAAATTCTATTAATAGAAGTTTTCACTTTAAGCAAAAAGACAGGATTAAGTAAAATAGTCACTCCAGGATTGAGAAAATGTGTGTTTTTTTGTGTGTGTGGTTACACATGGTAGTTAAACTTGATCTGAGTTTCAGTTTCACATTCTCCTTTGCCATGCTGTCAGTGAGAGTGAGAGAGAGAAATTTGATCTTTGGCAGGATAATCAATCGGTGTGTCCTGTTGAGCCATGTTTGCTCTGTGTGTATGTGCGTGAGTGCGTGTACAAAGAGGCCGAATTCCAAATGCCACTTTTGCTCCCTTGAAGGAAAGGGATGCCATCTATAGAGTCATTCAAAATGCAGGTGAGCAGCAAAATCTCCTACACTCACCAAGGCTGCATTTATTTGATCAGAAATACATTAAAACAGTAGTACTGTGAAATATCATTGCAATAAAAAAATAACTATTTTCTGTTTTAATATATTTTACTGTCATTACTCCAGTCTTCAGTGTCGCATGATTCTTTAGAAATCATTCTAATATGCTGATTTGGTGCCCAAGAAAAAGTTGTGCTGCTTAATATTTTTGTGGTTTACAGCCTCCAAACTTTTGAATGATAATGACATAAGTCTTTGTGAAAAACGTACCAAACGCTATAACCCGAGACAAAAATTAGTAGGGCATAGTGATGGCTATTTTTGAGTTGACCTCAACCTGTCTGTTCAGGATGAAGTAAAGTGGGAGTGTCGTTAGATAAGGTAACAGGATGTGCCGGCTGAACTACCAGGATGTTTAAGCAACAGTCGCATACAACCGGTTTTGATTAATCCATATTGTATTCACTATATACAATGCTGTAAAACATGAGACCCAAAATCCATCCAATTCATTTCTATAAATGACCAAGTCTTTTTGAGGCTAAATGGATTAATGTGTCACTCATCCTTTCATAGTGGCATTTCCCAGAACCCTCCCTGCACATTGACAGTCTGTAGAGACATAAAGCTCTCTGCTCATCACACACAGGTACTGACACGCTCCTGCCAGCCTTCAGTGCTTTCTCAGCAAGCTCACAGAATCACACACACTTTCTGGAACACACCCTATGTCTCTCAAACACACCCAAGATCACTTTCTCCCACAAACACAATTATGATCTCACAGCAACAATTTTATTGTGCTTAAAGTCTTTTTCACACAGGTGTGTTAGTGCCACAAAATTCCCACAGCGCTAGCGTCTAAAAGCAGGTGCAAAGCCAAAGCGACTCACTATAAATGTTTCCTTTTTTTCCCCCTGCGTTTCACGCTGGATACAGCAACTCACTACAAACAGCACAGATCAACCGCTAAAGCTGAGAAAAACAGGTTTGACTCAAGTCTGTGAGCAAGATATGATGAGCCTCACTAAACCCTCCTAAATACCTGTTTCCTAACCCAGACACACTGGTGAGGGCAATTTTATCAGCCAGTGAGTCACAACTGTGAGAAAATAGATGTTGTGTCACAATTCCAGAAGTATCTTGAATGAATCCTTTTGACAAGCCCCAAATATCAGCCCTTCTCCAAATCCCTCAATGTTCCTTGTAGGGCTGAGCAGTATGATGTTAAATATCATGCATCATGGTATGTGAATATATCCAAGCAGAACTGCTTCAAGTTGACACATCCGAGCGATAAAGAAACAGGCACGAATGAGAAAAAGTGCATGCTTGATGTTGAAGAGTTAACCACAGAGAGCCACAAAATTTATAGCTTTAATAAGAATCAGTGTATTATTATTCAATTTCTTACTTGATGGTACTGTTAAACAGATCTACTGTACTCGAAAAAGTTAAAGCACTCTTTATTTTATTTGTATCTATCTAATATACTTTTTGTTCTTTTTCTTAAAAACAAACATTAAACAAAAATATCTCTATTGTGATTATATATTAGTATTTGTGAAATAAAATCAGTTATATCATCATATAAAAATTTGGTCGTATCACCCACTTCTAGTTCCTTACAACAACTAATGGAAGTGGGTGAATTTCTTTGAAAACAACAAGGAAACTGAACTGAACCAACACTTTGATAGTGCCTGTCTTTCTATCTATCTCTCTGAAGGTAGGCAGGGAGAAATTGATTTCACTAGTTAATATTTACAGAGCCCCCTGGGGATAGGCTACAACTGAATCAAGATAACATGCCACCACCTGAATGCTACAAAGGTATGCAATAAAAAAAGGTGAGAAAATACACGTATATAAGACTAGTCATTGTTTAATGGATCTAATTTGTACTTTAATAAATGTCCCACAACTGAGCTCTAAATGCCTTTCTGTGGGACAGTAATGAGAGGGTGTCCATTATGAAACAGTGGGGGTGGGAACAGGTTTACCAAGTACAAACAAATTCTCTCTACGTCACGGTTGAGAAACACGTTTGGCGACAACCGCCTTTTGTCAAAACATACCTGTAAAACTCAAGACTCAGGAGCAACCCGAAACTACATGTCCTTCTTGATAAACGAGCCTAACATTGAAAGCAGAAGAAAAGAAAAACGAATGACATGCTCTTTTTAATTTTAACCCCTCTCTCTACCATTCTGTTCATCCCTATGCATCTATATCACTATTGCTCACTCTCCACTCTCTGACATATATGGTTCTCGGGTGGGTGCAATCGCAGGTAAACATTCCGTCTTCCAGATGTCTGCTCAACACATCAGTCCACAACAAGACTAGACCTGCACCCTACCCTAGAGCAGAGCGTCTGTGCCTTCCTTCCCACACCCAAACCACACAAACCTTACACACCAGAGCAAGCTACCTAAAAATTAACCCAAATCTGACAAACGCTAAAATCATGAGTCACTGCTTTATATGTAACTTTTAATTGATTTATCTATATTAGAAACTACAATTAAAAAAAAAAAAAAAAGAAGAAGAAGAAGAAGAAGGAGGAAGAAACACATGGTCACTCACCTGCTGCAGGACGCTCTCCAGCGGCTCGGCCTTGCACAGCTCCTCCGCTGTGAGCCCGGTCTCCTCCTTGCACTGCTCCGACAGATCCACGCTGTCCGGCTGTATTAGAGTCCGCTGAAGCTTGCCCACCTGTTAACAACATCATCTCTTTCAACCGGCCTCGCAATGCAACTCTAGCGGGGTTTCTCATTGGCGCGCCCTTTAACACACCTGGCCGTCGAGAACACCGACGCAATGTTCAATGTTCTCCACGCACCTATGCTGTCTAGGTAGGCAGCTCAATGGGTTTGACACCGAGTCACGATGGTGATGATATTTCAGGCAGTGTGTTTGTGTGAATGCAAAGCAGACACGGCAGGGTTACTGACCTACAGGCGATGACATGCACCAAACAAGGCACGCTTTCGTCTCCCGCGGCTTGAAAAGACCACATTACAATGCTCGAATCGAGTTGTCAGACAAATTAATCCAATAAAACAGCTGTTGCTTGTCATGTAAATCACAATGTAGCGCGCTTAATTCTCTGAAAGCGTACCTTGTTGGTGAATGTCAGCTGTCAAGGTGGTTTCTAACACTAGCACATTACTAGGTCGGTAGTTTAAAGTTAGAGACCTTACAACAGGGTCAAAAGGTCCGTACCTTATTCTCATGTAGATCCACAATTTGCCACACCAAGAGAATTAATTCCCTTTCATCCGACCCCAGTTTACCCCCATTTGCACCAGCTGTTGCCCCAAAGAACACCACCAGAGTATCACTGTGCGAAGCCATCAGGGACCACAAGGGTAAAAACTACAATTAAGAGCAAAGATCAAATAAAAACAGTAACACGAGGGTTCACCTTTCTCCAAGAGAAGCAAACAAAAGAAATGGAAATTCAATTGAAGTACACGAGGAAGGACAGAAGATTACTTCAGGAGAAGGACACGAGAGAGAGTGCGGCACGAGACTCTACCTGTTGCAGTACTTGTGTGCTCTCTATCCAGAGTTACTGGTTTGACTGGTAAAGACTGCAGAAAAAAGTCCTGGTTCGTCTCACGCTAACCCCATAACAAGCCCTGAAGGCTTTTCTCGCTGTCTCGTTTTTTCTTGGTTACCTGGCTTTGGTCCGGCCTCCCTGTTTGGAGTCAATCTCCCGGGGGAGCGCGCTGATTGGCTGGTTTGTAAAGGTGAGGGCGGGGCGTATTGCCACGGCACCTATGTAACCCGTTCTGATTGGGTTATTGTGCGCTAGGAAGTAGAAGATCAGAATTCATTTGTCCTGCTTTGCTGCTACACACCTATACAGACGCGCTGTTCACCTTATAATATATACGTTTTCAAGGTTTTCAAACGTACGTTTAAAGAAATAAACTTTCAAAAGCTTTGAAGTGTGTTTTAAAACACTCACACAAGGCTCCGTCATATCAGCTCCCTGAATAAAAGCTCTAATAAACGTTTCTTTTTATAGCCAGTGCGCTTCCATAAACTCTCAAAAACTGCCAATATTCGTTTCTGACACTCTCACAAGACAAACACGTTTTAGACTATTGATATTAACTGTGCTACAACTGTATAATAGTTTATTCTGGCCGTGTAGTTGTTTATATGCAGTCGTGAAGGGGCAGTTTGACTGGCACGTTAAACCACCAATCACAGTTCACTTTTTCAATATGACGTTTAAGGGCGGGTCTTACTCTTGCACCTGGCAACTACAATCTGACTAAAATGTATTCAGTTGTAAGCTTTAAGGTCAAATAGGGTAATAAATAAAATACATGACAGTATGACATAGCATGGCATGGTAAAAAATAATTCAGTAAAATAATTTAGGAGCCCACACCTATCCTTGGCTCCCACATACAGTTGAAGTCAAAGTTTTACATACACCTTGCAGTGTATGTAATCTGCAAAATGTTTATTATTTTACCAAAATAAGAGGGGTCATACAAAAAAAATTTTTTATTTAGTACTGTCCTGAATAAGATATTTCACAAAAAAAGATGTTTATATATAGTCCACAAGAGAAAATAATCATTGAACTCATATAAATGACCCCCTTCAAAAGTTATGTACACTTGATTCTTAATACTGTGTTGTTACCTGAATGATCCACAGCTGTGTTTTTTTTTCTTTGTTTAGTGATAGTTGTTCATGAGTCCCTTGTTTGTCAGTTAAACTGTCTTTTCACATTGAGGACAACTGAGGGACTCATATGCAGCTATTACAGAAAGTTCAAACACTCACTGATGCTCCAGAAGGAAAAATAATTCATTAAGAGCCAGAGGGTGAATTTGAAGATCAGAGTAAATTAACCATATTTTGTCTTCTGAGAAACATGTAAGTATCTCCTGTAGCTTCTGAAGGGCAGTACTAAATGAAAAAGAAGAAGAAGAAATACAGAAAATAAGAAAAATGGACACATCTTCATTCTGTTCAAAAGTGTTCACCCCCTGGCTCTTTATGCATTGTGTTTCCTTCTGAAGCATTAATGAGCGTTTGAATCTTCTGTAAATTCGACTATTATTTTCTCTTGTGGACTATATGTAAACGTCTTTTATGTAAAATGTCTTATTCAGGTAGGTACTAAATAAAAAATTACATGCATTTTGTATGATCCCTCTTATTTTGGTAAAATGATTCATATTTTGCATATTCTGCAAGGTGTGTGTAAACTTTTGACTTCAACTGTATACCTGTATACTGTCTACAGAAGCAACTGTGCTGAGGTCTGAGTTTTGTTTCCATGATTCAGTGCTCCTATGTGCCTGTGTGTCAGTAATTATGTCGGACAAAAAACCAGACAGAGACTGTTGTCTGCAGTTCTCTTACTATTCCATTGCGTGCCAAACTTAGGTGACGATTTCGTGTCCTCTGCCAGACTCAGGAAGTCAAGCATCTCTCTCCTTCTCTCTATGGTTTGATCTTGAGCAATGGTCAGCTGATTTCTTCAGTCATGAAATTAGTGTTGTAAAAGAGAGAAAGAAACAGAACTACAGGTCACAACGTGAGAAATGTCATGTCACCACTCTTAAAGGGCTGAAATACACTAAAATCTGAACACTGGGCATCATACACTTGTCACCTTTGTAAATGGTTACAAAGAAAAATTGGGCGTCATACACTAAACGACTGAGGATAACACACTATCAGATTTTAAAGTTGTTCTGAAAACATACACAGAAACATGCAACTCGTTGCTAAGAGACACATGACAAATGAAAACAATGTGTTCTAAAATCAGCTCACAATATCAAACATGCATTGGGTGTAAATCATAGTCTGAAGCTAAAAAATCAGAGTCTGAACCCATCCTACACTGTGAAATTGGTCAATTCTGAATGACAAAAATCTGCAGACTGGCTCTGACTTTGGCCAACAAGAGCTGACTCATCCAGTGTGCAACTCAGGCCAAAAATTGTACAAATGTCATGTAGTGTATTCCAACCTTTACTCAGGCCTTAGATACAAATTTTGCATTAAAAAAATTCAATAAAATCAAATTTATTTCTTTTTTTTAATCCAGTCTTTTTTTTAATGAAGGTATATTACTGAAAAGAGGAAAAAAAAAAAAAAAAAGATTTCACAGAAGAAGAAACAGCCTAGTGAGTTTGACTTCTACTTTAGACAGTAGCCAGATAAAAATAAAAAAATAACAATTTTCATATGAAAAGAGCATTTTAGAAAAGAATGACATTTTAGTGGACTCTTCTTCCAGACGGATTTCTGTTCCGTTTAATGGCCACTTCCTCTTTCACACCATTACAAGAGTCACAACACTCACGTTGCAAGGAACAGGAAAATGTTGAAATCAAAATTGCACAGAAGATGTAATACTAAACACAATCTGTTTACATGAGTAACCATAGAAGTTTGATCCCAAGCAGACAAAAATACTTGCTATAAAGGCATTCAAGTTATATGACAAATATAAAAAAATATATCATAGTTGAAATATATGCAGTTGAAATTTAAGTAACATAATCTCAGTGAGTATTAAAATATACTCAGAACACAAAGAACACGGGACAAGCAAATATTTTACTTAAAAATGTTTACATTTGAATACCATTTCAAAATGCAAAATTGCATTAAAAACTTTAAGCAGTTATAATGGTTCTTATTTTTTATTGAGTTCCTGAGTATAAAAGGTTTTACAAAGTCAATCTGAGGTACTAATGCATGATTCCATAGCCACATCTACAGGCACTTTTGAGTCTGTGAGACACTGTGAGTTGGTGGTGTGCGAGCTCTGTCTTTTGGACACAAATGATAACTCTTTATTCCCTTCACCTGACACTGCACTAGACAGATGCTGGAAGAGCTTCTGTATTCCAGTTTCCCGGAGCGAGCTTCGGAAGGTACGTGCAGCAAACACATACAGCACTGGATTGACTGAGCTACTGATGAACGCCAGGGCTCCTGCTATAAAGGTCATTGTGGTGCAGGCGTCCTCCAAACTTTTCGCCATGTCAGGGTTTGAATGCTTGAGAGCGAGCGAGATGAGGGAAAAAAAGTTCCCTACATGATGAGGAATCCAGCAGAGAGCAAACATCACCACCACACTGCTGATGAGAACCGTCGACTTACGCTTTGACTTGAAGTTCATCTGCGCTATGCGGCTGAAGAGGCAGCCGTAACAGACTAATAGAGTGACAAAAGGGATGACAAAGCCTATAAGAGATTCTAAAATGAGCAACACAACCTCCTGGGTGTCAGTCTCATACTCCCTGAACAGACACTGATTTTGTCCGTGAACATCTCCCACAGTGTGAGTAACGATGACGGGAATACTGAGGAGAAACGAAGCAATCCATATCACTAGAAGTACCTTGTTCAGTGCTTCTCTCCTCCTCCAGCCGGCTGAGGCGAAGGGGTATCTGACAGCCAGGAATCGCTCCACACTCATGATGGTGATGATGAAGACGCTGCAGTACATGCAGGCGTTGATGATGTACACCATGGCTTTGCAGGCAGCCTTTCCAAACACCCAGGAATGGGCCAGCGAGTAGATCCACAGCGGCAGAGTGATCAGCACCAGAAGGTCTGCGGCCGCCAGGTGGAGGATGAGAAGCACCGTATGTGAGCGCTGCTTCACGTGTTTCAAGATGGTCCACACCACCAGCAGGTTTCCAGGTGTGCCCACCAGGAAACACACACCCAGGATCACACTGGCCCCCACCAAGCCCAGCTCGGTCTCCTCATCTGCCTGAAGATTAGCCGTAGCGTTCATGATTCCCTCGCCTGTCCACTCGAGGCTGCTATACATCTTACCGCCACTCTAGAAAACCAGTCCGCCTCAGCAAAACTCACTTCCCGTTTGTGAACACTGAGAAAAACAGAACTCTCAAGCACAGAAAAGAAAAACATCTGAAGTGAATGTCTGCTAAAAAGACAACCAAAAATGTGTGCGTCAGCATGGGAGGAGCTTCACAACTGAATTTAGACGTAAAAAGGGGATGCAGTCACAGTTTACACCCAAGAATTTCTCATGACTTTCTGACAATTTTGGTGAGTTCAGTTTTTTGTTTTGTTGTGTTTTTTAAGGTCCTTCAGAAATACAACTGGGGCAGAGAAAGATTTTTAAAGCCCTGCAAATGCTCAAACTGAATAGTTTATTTTATTATTTTTTAATCTTGTTTTTACCTCTGTATTAAATATAAAGACATTTAAGCAACTTCAATAAATTAAAAAAAAAAAACAACTATTATACATGAAAGCCTGTTTCCGCCCCCATTAAAAAAAAATAAAGGAATGTTATTGAAACTTCTTTCTCAGAATTGTGAGATATAAACTCGCAATTGTGAGTTATAAAATTCAGTGTTGAGGGCGGGAAAAGACTGACATGTTCTCAGAACTGCATATAAATGAATATAAAGTAACAATTTTTACTTTTTTCTCAGAATTGTGTCATATAAACTCACAATTGCAAGATATAAAGTCACAATTCTTGCTTTTTTTTTGCAGAGTTGCATAAGATATAAACTTACAATTGAGAAAAAAAGTCAGAAATGCGAGATACAAACTTGCATTGGCAAAAAAAGAGATGTAAAGTCACAATTTTTACTTTTCTCCCCCCAGAATTGTGGAATATAAACTCACACATGCAAGTAAAAAAGTCAGAATTGTGAGATGTAAAGTCACAATTCTTACTCTTTTTCTCAGAACTGTGAGATACAAACTTGCATTCTGACTTTCTTCTCGAGTTCATATCTTGCTATTCTGACTTTCTTCGCAATTTTGACCTTTTTGTTCATAATTGTGAGATATAAAGTTCCTTTCTGAGGGGGAAAAAAGACTGATATTTTCTCAGAATTGAATAGAAATTGACATAAAGTAACAATTTTTACTTTTTTCTCAGAATTGTGTACTATAAACTTAAATTGCCAGATATAAAGTCACAATTCTTACTTTTTATCAGAATTACTCACAATTGTGAGAAAAAAAGTCAGAATTGCGAGATACAAACTTGCATTTGCAAAAAAAGAGATGTAAAGTCACAATTTTTACTGTTTTCCCCACAGAATTGTGGGATATAAACTCACACATGCAATAAAAGAAAAGTCAGAATTGCGAGACATAAAGTCACAATTCTTACTCTTTTTCTCAGAATTGTGAGACACAAACTCGCATTCGCAAGAAAAAAGTCAGATTTGCGAGATAAAAACTCACAATTCTGACTTTTTTCTTGCAAATGCGAGTTCATAACTTGCTATTCTGACTTTATTCGCAATTCTGACCTTTCTGCTCAGAACTGTGAGATATAAACTCACAATTGTGAGTTATAAAGTTCAATTTTGAGGGGGAAAAAGACTGATATTTCATATCTCAGAATTGCATAGAAATTGATATAAAGTAACAATTTTTATATTTTTCTCAGAACTATGTGATACAAACTTACAATTGCAGGATATAAAGTCACAATTCTTACTTTTTTCTCAGAATTGTGTGATATAAATTCGCATTTACCGAGAAAATAGTCAGAGACGTAAAGTCACAATTCTTACTTTTTTTCCCAGAATAGTGGGATATAAAGTCGCATTTGCGAGAGAAAAGTCAGAATTGCAAGTTTTTATCTCGCAATTCTGACTTTTTTCTTGCAAAAGCAAGTTCATATCTTGCTATTCTGACTTTTTGGCTCAGAATTGTGAGATATAAAGTTGCAATTGCAAGTTATACCGTTCAATTTTGAGGGGAAAAATGAATGATATTTCCTCAGAATTGCATATAAATTGATAACAATTATTTGTTTTTTTCTCAGAATTGTGTGATATAAACTCACAATTGCGAAATATAAAGTCACAGGTCTTACTTTTTTCTCAGAATTGTGTGATATAAACTCGCATTTACAAAAATAAAGTCAGAGATATAAAGTCACAATTCTTACTTTTTTCCCAGAATTGTGGGATATAAACACAATTGCAAGAAATAGTCAGAATTACAAGATACAAACTCGCATTTGCAAAAACATTATGACTTTTCTCGCAAATGTGACTTTATATCTCGCATTTCTGACTTTTTTTGCTCAGAATTGTGAGATATAAACTCACTTATCAGATATTACAAAAATTGCAAGTTTGCATCTCTCAGTTCTGACTTAATAACTCTCAACTGTGTGTTATAAAGTCAGAATTGTGAGATATAAAAACGTGCAATTCTGACTGTTTCTCAGAATTGCGACTTTATTTCTTAATAACCTGCAATTGCGAGTTTATAACATGCGATTCTGAGGGAAAAAAAGTCAGAATTGCGAGTTTAGCCTATATCTTTGACACTGACTTTATATAATCCTGAGAAATGAAATCAGAATTCTGAATTCTGGAAAAAGTCAGAATTGCGAGTTTGTATCACACAATTCAGAGAAAAAAATTCATAATTGCGAAAAGTTGCAATTAGGCCTACTTTTTTTTTTTTTTATTCAGTGGCAGGAATTGACGTCCATAATTATGGCATTTAAACATCTGACTAAAAAAAGTCAAGATATAAAGGGATTTAAACAACTTTGACCACAAATGTTTGAGATATTATTGTATTTACACAAGAATCGTCATTAAAACATCAAAAAGGTATGTCATTTCAATAACTTTAACCACAAATGTTTGATATTTAAACAATTTTGACCATAAAAAACAGATATTATGGCATAATACAAATCTGAATATTTTGACATGTAAACAATTTCAATCAGGAACAAACAGAAATATAATGGCATTTCACCATGTTTTCCCAAAATACAAAACAAACAAACAAACAAAAAAACATGGCATTTAAACAGATTTGACCATTACAAAATGTTCAAATTTACAATAAGTCTAACAGTTACTCAGAGATCTGTGAGATCCTCTGTTCACCACTATCCGGACCTTCGAGGATCTTTCCATCCTGCAGTCCAGAATCCTGTAAGACGCCTTCTGTCATTTGCTGTGTTTGTGCTGTTAAGTCCTGAAACAGCTTCACTATCCCAGACTTCCTCAGACTTCCATGGAAGTTTTTAGAAGCAAACACATACAGCACAGGGTTTATTGAGCTACTGATAAATGCCAAAGCTCCAGAAATGAAGACAACGCTAACTGGCATTTGAGGCTCTTCATCTGGTTGTCCTACTAGAAGCATCACAGTTCTTACGACATTGAGGATGTGGTAGGGTAGCCAACACAAAATAAAGGCCACGAGTACTCCACAAATGAGGAAGAGTGATTTCTTGACCCTAAAGCGCACCTTTCGGAGCAGTACGACAACTTGACAGTAGCAGATGGCAAGTGTGAGAAATGGAAAAATGAAGCCAAGCAGAGTTTCCAAACACATACAAAAGACTTCAGAGGATATAGAGCTGTACTCCTGGGAAAAGCAATGTTTTACTCCATCATCATCACCATTTAGGTTCTGGGTTAGGGCAACTGGAATCCCAAAAATGAATGACAGGGTCCAGGTCACTGCTAGTATTCTAGACATGGACATCCCATCTTGCCAATACAACATCTTCAAGGGGTATCTGACAGCCAGGAATCGCTCCACACTCATGATGGTGAGGATGAAGACGCTGCTGAACATGCAGGCGTTGACGATGTACGCCATGGCTTTACAGGCAGCCTCTCCAAACACCCAGGAACGGGCCAGCGAGTAGATCCACAGCGGCAGAGTGATCAGCACCAGAAGATCTGCGGCTGCCAGGTGGAGGATGAGAAGCACCGTATGTGAGCGCTGTTTCACGTGTTTCAAGATGGTCCACACCACCAGCAGGTTCCCAGGTGTACCCACCAGGAAACACACACCCAGGATCACACAGGCTACGGTGATCCCTGCAGATGACCAGCTGTCCAGTACCGTATCATTGTCACTATAGAAAGAGGAGCTGTTCATCTTTGTCTCTGGTTTAAGTCTGAGTCTGAGTTCTGACTGAAATGCACTGCGTTTCAGTTCCTTGTGATTTAGCTTACAAAGCAACACTTCCACTGTGTGTTATTCATATGACAGAAAAAGGTGGAGACAAATCATATGCCTACATCGTAACAGTTGTTTGGTTATTGTGCTGTACTTTCAGTTTTCTGAATCCTAGCTTACTACTTACAAGAAATGTAAACCAAAAGGGGAGGGTTGTTACAGTTAAATTAACTAGAAATTAGTCACTGTCACACATGAGCACCACCTTGTGATGACAATAGACGTTTCTGTGTATAAATATTAAAAGTTAAATTTATATTTATACAGAAAAACATCTATTGTCATCACATGTGTGACAGTGACTAATTTCTAGTTATTTTAACTGTAACAACCCTCCTCTTTTGATTTACAGCAGGGCTGTCAAACTCAGTTCCTGGAGGGGCGCAGCCCTGCAGAGTTTTGTTCCATCCTTGCTCCAACACACATACTATGCGGTTTTCAATTAAGCCTGAAGGACTTGATTAGTTGGATCAGGTGTGTTTAATTAGGGTTGCATCTAAACTCTGCAGGGCTGCGGCCCTCCATGACCGGAGTTTGACACCCCTGATTTACAGGATAAAATAATAATAATAATAATAATAATAACAATAATGTCATTTGCAATCATGTTAGGGTTGTTAAATGACTTACTAGTATCATTTGAATTACAAAGTTCTCCTGTTTATTTTGATATAATTAAGGCTTTAGGTAATGAGTTATTTGCTATGATGTCTGCCTTATAATGAAAATCTTATAAATATTTTTTTAATGTATTTTTTAAAATAAAATGTTAAATAAATGATACATACAAATTATATATGTGACCCTGGACCACAAAACCAGTCATAAGGTTCAGGGTTTTTTTTTTTTCAACTAAAAGAATGAATAAGCTTCCCATTGATGTATGGTTTGATAGGATAATATTTGGCCAAGATTAAACTATTTGAAAATCTGGAATCTGAGGGTGAAAAATATCAAAATACTGAGAAAATCGTCTTTAAAGTGGTCCAAATAAAGTTCATAACAATGCATATTACCGATTAAAAAATAAGTTTTGATATATTTACGGTAGGGAATTCACAAAATATCTTCATGGAACATGATCGTTACTTTTATATACATCTTACTAGCATAAAATAAAAATTGCTAATTTTGACCCATACAGTGTATTGTTGGCTATTGCTACAAATATACCCGTACTACTTAAGACTGGTTTTGTGGTCCAGGGTCACATATGAACAATCCCCTCTGACCTTCAGAATATAGACAGGAAGACAACTGGAATTTTAAAAGTGCTACTGAAGTGGAGTTTTCTGACACAGTGAAGGACAAAAACTCGTTTTGAGAAAACAGCCTTTAAAGGTATATATTGGAAATTAAAATCTGCAGATGGCAAACAGATAAAGTTTAATAAAAATAAACACTTAACTGTGTAGTTTGGATGTTTTCTTTCCACTAGTTTAAAAGAATATGTGTTATGAAAGCAAAATGTTCCTCAATATTTATCAGTGCCTGAAAAAAAACAGTGGTTTTGCCTGTAGTGTCTTTCCTTAAAACATTACAAATACTAATACTAATTATTTGATTCATGTACTCAATTTAAAGTTATGTTAATGTTATATGTTAATGTTACTGCACTTAAGTAGTTTGCTATAGCAACATCTTTTTGTATTTGGCTATCCACATTCTTTAACGCGGAAGTAAGCCCATGGGCGAGACTTCCGGTTCAACGAGAAGAATAACAATGTGCAATAAACGGTAAAACGGTTTGCACTACAAACCAGTGTGTTCATAATTAAGACAATACATTAAAATGATATGGTAAGACAGAGCAATTTGCAATATCACACAGCAAAACGACTTGTTTTGTACAGCTAAAAATAGCTGGATGCCATTAGACCGGAAGCCAGATCGAATTTGAATTAATGAATTTAATTAGTAAAAAAATTTTTTACAAATGGTCGCGCACGCTATTACGGTAAAAAAAACCAAGCTGGATATTTCACACGGTTTAGGGACAATTAATAGATTTGGAATTTCAAATATTTAATACATGTTTATTCACTCGATGTTCCTTGTTAAGTCTGCTTAATCACACTCATTTAGTATTTTCATGTTATGTATACATGGGATGTTTTAAGGAGTGAGTATTAGACGATCAAATACACAGTTTTGTTTTTTTTAATGAAAATCTTAAGTAAATATTCCTTACGTGCACGTCCAGAAGATCTCCAGCTAACAGAGAAGACGTCTCAACAACTGGAGGCATCTCATCTGTCTTAACACACACGACGTGAAGTCTGTGCCCAGGTGAATGTAACGGTAGCGCCATCTGCTGGTCATTCTTCATATATACAGTAACAGCCATAAAAAAATGACGCATTTCTTTCTCCTGTGGAAAAGTTACGTCCAAAACTTAAATGTCTCCTATTATAGGCATATCTTTTGTTAATGCATGACTGATGGGTTTTTAGACATTTATGTGCTGATGGGGAGTTTAAACCAACAGAGTGAGTTATGTCAGCTGCATGAGGTTAGTGCAGAAATTATAGTTTGTTTTTGTTCATTACAGCTAATTTTATTCAGATGAAGGTCTTTCTAATCCAGTATTTCAGTGTCTAGAGCAAAGCAGGCCAAAGCTGGGCAAGAAAAGTGGGTTTGATTCATTTCACAGGGCTGCGGGCCCTGCAGGACAGGCTTATGCAATAAACCTGCAGACAGGTTTACACAAATGATGGATCATTCATCATATTTTTCTTATATTTTGCCTAATTAATATGTGATTTCACCATGTTACAAAGACATTTGTTTCTTTTACTTGCTAAAGCAATGCATAAGAGCTCCAGCACCTGGTACTGCATTCAACACTCCAGTATTTCACCCAGTCTAAACCAAGTACAGAAACACAAATGCAAATGCAGATGGATACACCTATGCAGAGTCTTCCTTGAGCCAACATGATTAGCAAACCTACTACTAGTCTGGTACAAAAGTGATATTCCAGCATGTAAAGTATATTCAGTGGACATAAGGTGATCTGATCCATAATAGAGGAGTGTTTTTCAGCACAGGACTTCTTTCTTCCTTTTTCTGATATTCAGATATTGTGTATTGTTTGTTGCTGGCTGCTTGTTTTGGTTTGCTTACTATGGTTAAGTTAAACATCAAGGATTTAAATGAAGATGTAAATGAGTCACTCTAGGCAAATGCTTCAGGATCTTTTTCAGTGACTCCATGAATAAATGTAGGCACAGGTAAAATGTACAAACTAGCAATACTGAATCTAGAATGTACATTTCTAAATAGTAACTTTTTTTAAACACAAAAATGTATTTTTATTCCATTTGACCTAGAGGTAAATGAGCAGCACATGCAGTTTCATAGGGAGAGTCTCTTCTCCTCTCCACTGCGACCTGCAGCACACGCTCAGAGCAGCATATGTTGGTTTCCCACCTACTACCACATGCTATAAGTGTGAAAAGATGGTGGCACCTAAAGAGATTGAACAGATGAGTCTTCCCAAGCATCACCTGGAAACCGTTCCAATATGTAACAGACGGCAACCAATAACTCATTTCTCTCTATCACACACTTGGCCCGGCGAAGCCCCTCAGCCACCTGCACCAGATTTCATGGAGTGCCTGAGATGCAACAGCAGTCTGTTGCCTCAGGAACATTAGAGAAATGACTCCCGTAACGCATATACTGTGGGAGATTAGCAGACATGTGGTTCTCTCCAAAAAGAGTCTGTTGGATGGGACGGCTGTACTGGGGGAAGCCAAGTTGGGAGGATCAAGGACAGGACTGTCAGATTGAGCAAAGGCTGCAGTGCTGACAGATAATGAGTGGACACCAGCAGAACCCGGATACAGGCAGAACTAATACAGCGCAACGACACACACCATTTACAATGCAAAGAAACAAACTATGACACCTGTGTAAGAAAGCAAAGGGAACTAATGCAAACGCCCAGAGGGCCCGGGACAATCACTCAGCACAGTGGCAGCATAACAGAAGCGCCCACATTCCAGAAGCACAGGTCTATGCTTACCGTGTACTTACTTATCATTTGTAAGTCGCTTTGGATAAAAGCATCTGCTATATGATTAAGTGTAAATATACTATGGTTTTTTTTAAACGTCTTCAAACAGAATTTCATAGAAGTCTTCTTCAGCGAAAGAGTCACTCTGGTCATACATAATATTTATGAAAATAATGATGTGAACACCTAGTTTAAGATAGGTGGCAGTTATATGATTGTGTTGTTCCCAATGTATCATAACATATAATGTATAAAAACACTACAGAAAGCTGTAGTATTCATGGCTGTGCACCACCTGCTGGGGGATTTGTGGTACATGTTAGTGCTAGGAAGAGGAAAAATACAAGCAAATACAATAATGACTGATTGCAGAACAGCAGAACCATACGTCACAGCAGTCACACGGCAGCAACGCTGCGGCAGCAGGCTCAGACGGTAGTGGGCGGAGT
>JAHKKF010492934.1:0-13012 GCA_019740295.1 Labeo calbasu
ACATATATATATATATATATATTTTTTTTTTATTATTATTATTATTATTATTATTTTTTTTTTGCAATTTTATCTGCAACAGATTCCATATATCTTCTAAAAAAATCCATACATATGCTATGCTTTGAGACAGGCTTTAAGACTTGTTTTATTTGTGGACTTTCATTTTTGTCCAGCAGAAGCCATGAGTGATTTTAAAGACCCCATGAAATCAAATTTAGTTCATGTCTGATTTTATATCATATAGTTACATAATATGTGATGTAAACTAATGTCTACAACTTTTGGTTTCAATCAGAAATATGTGTAGGGGAAAAAACTGTTTTGTTTGTCAAACCATTTCAGGGGGTGTTTAAAGCTTAAGCTTATAAAACTGCAGATTACAGGAAATGATGCAATGATATCAAACAAAGTTACAGACAAAACAACAGACAAAAAAGGGGTTTGGTTTGGTTTGGGGTTTTAAAACGTCTGAGCGCAGAGCCATGATAGCAGGAATAAATGAGTGATGGACAGATGATGGCAGAAGAGAAAGACAAGTACTTACTTCCCTGTTTATCCGAATCTAAGAGATCCCAGACACAGAGAAAGAGGGATGGGTGAAAGAGAGAAAGAGAAACAGAGAGAAACAGGCTAATTAAGATGATTAGAGAAAAGAGGAGAGAAATAAAGACGTCAGAAGTCAAACTCTCCATCCTGACCACCTGCAGTGAGGAAATCACTTCAAACTGACTGCAAATTACAGTTTGCCAGTCGCCATGCATTGTCAGAGAAAAAGTCTGTTGTTCAGCTCTTTAGTGTTTAAATCAGTGTTTTAGCAGCACAGTTAATGACCTGGTATAAAAATAATTTGGCCATTTACTATGTCATATTCATATTTCGTACAGACTGGTTGGAATTTTAGGCAAATTGCAGCTTGGATTTTTTTTTCCCCTCACAGTCAAATTTGAGAACATATTAGAGCACTGAGCTTTATTTATTTCTTTATTTATTTAATTTAGAAACACTGGAGTGCAAATCTTTAAGGTGGCTTTCATGAAATTCTGTGTAAAGGACTACTCAGGCTCATTGGAAATACATGCCTCTACCTACATTTCTTCAAAACTCAAAAGACACACAGCAGTTTCCAGTTGAACACTAGAGGCAGTAAAACTCTGAACTTGTATTCATTTCCACACTAGGTTTGATTTACAGGGCAGAGTTACAATTAGAAAGCCATATTTTCAAACAATTCCTTGCAGAATATTATGTTATGTTAAAACACATTTAATGGTTTTGTAAATGCAGTTAAACTTCTAGATTCTTGTGTATATGCGTTTGCACATTCTAAGTGATGTATTGATTTATTTATTTTTTTAATACTGTATATACTAGCCAATCTGCTGTCTTTGTACTGGATCAATACAGAATCATTTGGGAAACAATCATCTGTGAATCCTTGTATCCAAATCCCTTAATTAAGACATTCACTTGTTCCTTTCTAAACATAAATTGGCCAAAAACAGTACAGTATTGGTTTACTGCATTTTTGCAGCAATCTTTTGGTGAACATGCTTAAATCCATAAAGCAGAGAAAATCAATTTAAAAGAGTCCTTTATACTGTGCTGTCTCGTTATTTTGGGGTGTGAATCCATTTAACTTGCATCCCAGCCTCAATAGAATAGAAAATGATTCGTATTCAAGAATCATAAAGTCAATCCACTGTTTTCATTAATCACAGGCGGATTTGATTCTTGAGTGTGAATCGCTATTGAGGCAGAGAGAAAATCAAGACATCTGGTTCTTATAAAGGTGGAGTGACACGGCTATGCGTTTTAGTATACAGACCTCTATAATCAGACGTCCTTTCTCATCACCCAAAACCTGCGACTCAAGTATAGCCCAAGCAGAAAGAGCAATTCAGGTCTGTTCATTTTGAAAGCACAGATCATAACAACAGCTCCTAAGTGGCTTCAGCCTTGAATAGAAATAAATGCTATTCAAAACCATAATGCAAACCCATAGAGCTGTAAAAAAAAATAAAAAAAATAAATGACACAAAACAGCTAAAAGTTGTCTTGAGATCTTTAGAGTCCTTCACACAGCAGAGGTTTTGATTGCTCAGTTCTACCGTATAACCTTCCCACCAAAAGACGGCAAAAATGGATTTACCGAGATTCCAGCAAAGATAGTTAGAAAATTGATGCTTCTTATGTGGGACGGGAACGTATGCTTGAAAGCCGTTATCTATCAAACGCTTTGGATTAAGAGCAAAGTGTTCAGAATCTGCCTGACAGGAAAGTGTCTCATGTGGGAAAGAAAAGACACGTCTGCACTAAAATCGAATGTTTGACAGGTTGTTAGGCAGGCAGGACAATGCAGTCATAAGGGAGTGCAACGAATAGCTCAAATGCTGAAATAAAAGAAAGGTTCATGAAGAAAGTGTCAAAACTAGGCAGTCGCCAACAGATAGCTCTCTCAGTGAGAAAAGGAGTTACCATATAAGCCATATAAACGTGTTAATGTGTACACCTTCACTAAAAGCAAGAGCGAGACAAACACCTCTTACTTAAAGGCAGCATGCTCAGAGACGAAGGTGTGAACAAAGAAGTTTAAAGAGGAAAACACGAAAACTTACATCGATGTAGTTTGCATTGACATAGTCTGAGTTAGGATCGGCCAGGAGAGAATGCATTTTCACACGGTGACGGTCTTCTGTTTGGGATAAAAAAGGAACAGTGATGATAATAGTCAGTGATGATGATAATAATAGCATAATAATATTATTTACAATCATAGTAACACTTCAGTTTAGGAACAATTCTCACTATTAACTAGCATGCGTATTGACTGTTTATTAGTGCTTATAAAGCACATATTAATGCCATATTCTGCATGACCATTAAACTTAACAACTTCTAACAATTAATAAACAGAAAATTAAGATAATATTGGGGCAAAAGTCATAGTGAATAGTTAGTTAATATTGAGAATTTATCCCTAAACTAAAATGTGACTAATAATAATAAATAATGAATAAAGCTCTGTGCTAAGTCCTGGTGAGCCACCCACGTAGACTACATCCTAGGAAACATCTTAGGCAAGATCAGTGCATTTTGACTTCCATCTCGTCACATACAGTATCTCACATAAGTGAGTACACCCCTCACATTTCAGCAATCATTTTAGTATATCTTCTCAAGGGACAATGCTATAGAAATGAAACTTAATGAACCGCAGCTCCACAGTACCAGCAGCACTCATGCAGCCTCAGACCATGATGCTACCACCACCATGCTTGACTGTAGGAGAGACACAATTTTCGTGGTACTCCTCACCACACATGCTGGACACCATCTGAGCCAACCAAGTTTATCTCTATCTCATCAGACCATAGGACATGGTTCCAGTACTTCATGCTCTTGAACACGTTGTCTTCAGTCTTGTTGGCGGGCTTTCTTGTAAGCCAGCTTCAGAAGAGGCTTCCTTCTCGGATGACGCCAGTGCAAACCGACTTGTTGCAGTGTGCGGTGTATGGTCTGAGCACTGACATGCGGACCTTCTACTTCTGCAACCTCTAAAGCAATGCTGGCAGCACTCCTGCATCTGTTTTTTGAAGCCAGGTTCTGCACCTGATGCACAGAACCACACTCAACTTTGTTGACGCGAAAAGGCACTGGAAATTTTATCGTCATGATTAAACTATATATTGGGTAATAATATTGCCATTATTGCATGTGTGATTTTTCAATGTAAACAGTCATAACAGTTTTATTTATATTACACTATTTAAACATTTATGAGCATGTAACCCAACCCCTACCCCCAAACCTACCATTTGTCAATAAAACACAGGATAAACAGTAACAAGCAGATACAGGGGTTGGACAATGAAACTGAAACACCTGGTTTTAGGCCACAATTAATATGGTGTTGGGCCTCCTTTTGCAGCCAACACAGCACTTTTTTGTCTTGGAAATAACAAATACAACTCCTGCACAGTAGCCGGAGGGATTTTGAGCCATTGAGCCAGTAGCCAGGTCACTACACTCCTCCAAAACACCCCAAAGTGGCTCAAAATCATTCAGATCTGGTTACTAAGCAGGCCATGGGAGATGTTCAGCTTCACTTTCATGTTCATCAAACCACTCTCTCACCAGTCTTGCTGTGTGTATTGGTGCATTATCATCCTGATACACGGCACCACCTTCACCATAGTCAACCTTCACGCTCTGCTCTTATTGGTGTAATGTACAATCAGTGAAGACTGGCCACCAGACTGTGCAAATATAGCCACGAAACACTATACTGGTCAGTGTTTCAGTTTCATTGTCCAACCCTTGTACAAGTTTCGACCCTGCACGTCGAAAAGTGATGCTAAAGGGGTACCTTCAGCATCAAAAGGCAACGCCAAGGGGTCCTGACCAAGCTCAATATGTGACGAGTTGGGAGTAAGAATGTGTTGGCAAGAAAGCTGTGCTCTGTTTTTAGCTAAATAGTTTAGCTGAACAATTGTATCAGTATTTGTGTATGTTATGTATATTTAATCCATATTAGAGCGGTGAGCCATTATCATAGCTGCATCTTAAACCTAACAACATGTGCTAACTATAATGCCAAACTATAATTTGAATAACACTTACGACCCAGAAGCGTGTCGTGTCGGCCCTTGGTCTTGTCCTTCTTTTCGTTTATATCCCAGCCATCGAAAAAACTCTACAAACACACAAGCAGAGATATACAAATGATGGTGGTGTACTGAACATCACAACAACTACATATACTACTGTTTAGGTAGAAATCAATACTTTATACAGTAAGGATCAAAAGTGACAGTACAGACTATAATGTTACGAACATAGGTTAAAAGAAATGTTCATCTGAAATACCTTCTGAATTTCTCAAATTATCCTGAAAAATGTGACGTGTTCAACTATGTTCAACACTGATGATAATCAGAACTGTCCCTTGAGCATCAAATCAGCATATTATAATGATTTCTAAAGGATCATGTGACACGCAAAACACCACAGGAATAAATTACACAATACAATAAAATAGTAAACAGTTGTTTAAAATTGCAATGTTTCACAATATTACTTGTTTATTTGTTTTTTAACAAGGTAAATGCAGCTGAGCTTAAAAAAAAAAAAAAAAAAAAAAAACTTCTTTTAAAACATAACATCTTACCTATCACAAACTTTTGACAGTATATTGTTATTTTTATTTAGGCAAATTGCATTTACTACTTTTATTATGTGAACATTACGGCAGCAGTTTTTCATCACATAATGCTCAAATGATAAAGAAGAGCATTATAACTGTATCCCAGTCAAACTAGCACTCAGAATCGCTCTCTAAACACCCCATGCAAATTGCGATGAGCTCTAAATTTGTGTTCATATTTGTTGCATTACCTCATTTGCATAATTCCTTTAGTGAAGCTGGTAAAATAGCACAGACAACACATACAAATAAATGAAGCTATCAATGTGCAAATCATTCGTAATGAATCCCTCCCATGCTTTTCCTTCATCATCTGAAGTCTTGTGCAGCAGACATTTAACTCCATTTATTGTGAGATTGGCAGCAGATAAAGCTTTGCATCTCTGTCACCTTTGCAGGTACTGGTTATTTATTTATTTTGAATGTGATAATGACACATTTATTTTTCTTTCATGTAATAAAAGCGTTGTAATTGCTCACTGTCAAACTCAAGAAAAGCATGCAGCTGATAGGTTCGCTGTCTTCTGTGTGTATGTACACGCCGAGTGTCGAGCCCTGCCCGTGTGCTCCAGCTGTCTAAGTGCTTTCTAATGCCGCATAGTTTTTGAGTTAATGTGTGACAGCTGTTTAGCACACATTCCCCCCGAAAGCAGGTGAAGCGTAGCACCTGGCAATTACATCTAAATAACTGTAATTTAAAAAAGACCCCCCAAAATAAGTGCAAGTCACGTTTTCCCACTCGTCCATTAAGTCCCCTTCGCTCTCTCGCATTTTATCAAGTCAGAAGCAGTTAACAGAGCAGATGCATTATCAGGATGCTAATGTTAATTTCCTGTTAGGCTCAGTGGGTATTTTATTTATTTTTTCCCCCCTAAGGACTCTGTGAGAGTTTTACTTTGTTCTAAAACTAAAACGAATCCAAGATCGAGGCCAAAGCGAGAGAAAATGTCATTATGAATATATTGTAATTCATTCCAAAAATGAATCACTGAAATATACTTTTACAGATTCAACTTATATTTACAGTAAATAAGAACATATATTTTCATTAGTTTAATAATTTTAATATATAAAATTTCTCTCTTTTTTTTTTTTTCTTCAACTTTAACACAGGTTGTAAAGAGCAGTGTTGGGGGTTAACACATCACAAGTAGCATAAGTAATCATATTACTTTCAAGTAACTAGTAAAGTAATGCATTACTTTTAAATGTACAAGAAAAGGTCTGAGTTACTTTTTCATATAAGTTCAAATAAGTTACTACTTTTTTAAAAATGTAATAGAGTAAATGCAGATGAAGAGGCACTTCCTTTAGCCTGAGGCTTATTCATTTCACTTTTAATGTGAAAGGGCCTTTACACTTGCCAAAAATAGAACTTTTGCATTTTTGTTATAAAATAAAATAAAATAAAATAAAATAAAATAAAATAAAATAAAATAAAATAAAATAAAATAAAATAAAATAAAATAAAATAAAATAAAATAAAATAAGCCCAGGTGACAAAAGGATGCATAACATAGTTAGTTACTTTCTTGTGGAGTAATGCAATATTGTAATGCCCCAACACTGGTAAAGAAAAATCCATATGATAGATCACACATAGCACATTATTACACACATGACACTAAAATAATGCAGTAGATATCAATTTAACAACATAAGATGTAACATAAACACCTATGTGCATAAGTGATACATTATTTCAGTGAAAAATTATTAAATGTGAAATGTCACATAGATCATTTACAATTTTTCACTGTATATAAGATGAATAATCGTTTTACTCCCAAAAACTGTATTTCACTGTACAAATAAAATGGAATCTCCAATTAGATTTATTACAGTTCTTCACTGTATAAGGGGAACTTATTTTTAACCTTTTTTTTTTTTTTTTTTTTACCACAGCTAAAATCCTAGTTCTTCCTGAGGTTTTGTGAAACTAGCCATTTTGTCAGTCACTGCAGTTTCTGTTCTTTCTGTTGTAATGCGTATACATCACAGAATACACTTTAAAATCTATACATATTTCAGTTATTTTTTGTGTCCTGGTTTGCTGTTCTGGACCTGTAGAACTGAACCAGAGAGGGAATCTGGCAGCGATTGCTGTATCTGAGCACCAGATAATGTGCTGTAGCTGTTTCTTTGAACAATCGTTAGCAGAGCCAAACAAAGACAGAAGACCTGATTACACCTTCAACGGTGCCTCTGTAGAACCGAATGAGACTAGATGTGCAATATCTGAGGACGTTCATGCACTGATGTGCTTTCTGACAGAAGGAATGTTTTTATCACATCTGAGAGTGTCTGAGATGAGAACCAGACTACATTGAAAGTAGAATCTCTGATCAACTTAGAGGAAAGTGCTGGGCCGTGTTTCCTGAAATCAATGATCATTTCAACAGTCTTAGTGCTGCTGATGTCAGAACTTTCAATTTCCCTTCTTAAAAAAGACCAATGACAGCATTATTATCCACAAACTTCTGTAGTTTGACTAAGAAATCACTAGAAGTGCAGTCAGAGGAGGCCGTACACATCCATTTGCACTGATGGTTTGGCATTTGGAAAGAACAGAAGGTAGTGCTTCTGATTTGTTAGGAAGACATCCATGTCCAAGAGTTTGGGCATTAATAGATTTAGAACGAAGGTATAAAACCCTGACATAAAGTTCTAGGGTTGTGCTGATAGAGTGTGATAGTATTGTGTATCGACGATAGTCAGAGATATTGCCTGTAAGACGAGTATTATTATTATCCGTCATAAACAGACTAGGCGCCTAACTTTAGCGATACAGTGCAGAGAGCAGTTTGTGCTTCAGTGAGAGACGCGTTCAGAATCAGCACATGGTCACTGTCTAGTGGGCTTTGTTTTCAAATGCGCCACTCCTGGCATTCGCTGTTCTTCTGCCGGCGGTTATCAAACAGAGTTGCATTACTGCAGGAGCCCCCTTCTGGATTGAGGGTGAATTGCCTGTATTCGTTGTAAGGCCTCATGCACCGAACCGAGATGCCCGTACCGTGAGAGTTCGGTACAAATGCATGTATCGTTACACCCCTATTAAACACAAATTAAATCATATTGAAAACATTAGGCTGCTTTTAGCCTTAGGCTGGTGTTGGTTCATTTGCCAGCAATGAAACTAAGTAAGTAAATAATTAAATAAATTAGCACGATATGCTGTGTATCGATGATCTCATAGGCCAACACTATAAAGATCATAAACTATATTCTGTGCGTCTTTTAGAGTCAGATGTTGTAGGACAAAGAGTAAGGCTATTTTCACAGCATTATTCACTGATCTACCAACCTTTATTAGCAATCAGCAAGGGATCCAGTGATTTAGTCTGGAACAATACCAGAAGATTTCAAACAGTTCAGTACTGTACACTGAGAATGATTGGTTAAAATGACTGTGAAGACTAAAGCCACAATTAAAAAATAAATAACAATAAATAAATAATAATTTATTTGAAGTTTTAAAATAAAGTACCATCTGCATTGCACCTAAACCTACCCGATAGTATAAAGAAAAGCGAATGTGACGTACAAATGCAATCACAAGCATGCCGTTTCAGCTTGTTTGTTTCGATCTCTCGTATTTCAGCTCTTTCATCGTGAGTCATGCTTTTTACGGGATTCTTATCCAAGGATTCTTCATCCTAAGTCCAACTCTGTGCCACCTGGGCTAACGAACAAGCTTGTTACCCTGTCATATACACCTACCCCAACCCTAAACCTACCCTTACTGTATTAAATATGCAGTGTTGGTAGCATAATCTGATAGGTAGCATTATTTGTCAGAAAACCAGAAAGCGAAACATATGGAGCTGTAATCATAACTGTATAGGAAAACGATTAAAAGTGTTCACTGTTTTACCGCCTCTAGTGTTTATTTCTTTTGCATTTCATTTGCAGTGATATGCCCCCAGGTACGTTTTTGCCATGAGACCAGGTAGGGAAATTTAAATGCAGTTCAAATACATCAATTCTAAATTTAGGACTTTAAATTTAAGTTCAGTTGTATTTCATGTGGCTGGAGATACTAGGCAGGTCCTATTGCCTTTTAACAGTTCAGTTCGCTTAAAAGGCTGAACACATCCTGTTCTTTGACCTCAAGGGCACTAAAATAACTTAAAGAAGGTAGCAGAGAGTTGTCTCCGAGGGACACGATAGTCCTTTCAATTGTCTTGGGTGTTTCAATTGTCCAGAAAGTGCCATTGAGGTGACTGGGAATGCGTATTACAGACCACCTTGTTCCAAAATCCCACATCACACTGGGTTTACCCAAATGGCACAGGTGATGTGTACTTTCGGTCTAGTGTGTGTAATGTAGGGTGGGACACCATAGGGTGTCCTGTTTGAAAAGGGCTGTGTATGTCCCTTTTGCACAGACAGCATTTTCTACACAGACAGCATTATGGCCACAGCTGTATGGGATATTAAATAAGTTTTGAATGGCTGTGATTGTCGCTTCACACAGCATTTGCTTTCAGTGAGGACAGACAAAAACACTTGATGCTGGATACTTGGTGCCTGGTTAACACACAGTTTTTGTATTTTTCTGATTTCTGTAGTTCAACCTCGCTTTCAATTACCATCTCTTCTCTTTTTCTCCGTCCATCTGTCCTGTTATCATTGAAGATCACCCCAGGCTCTGCTGCTACACAGCGTGACATTCTCATCAAAGACCGCCATTCTTTCATTCTTCCCCACCCAAATCACATAATCAATATTTCTGTCTCCACCTCTAAACATTTCTCTTGCTCTTGCTCAGCTCTTGAAGATAGTGATTCCTTGAACTCCAAAGCTACCAGCAACAATCCTTAGAGCGATTGTTCTGATTAGGAACATCATTTTACTAGTAGATTGGCAAACAAAATATGCCTTATGCAGTTCCATTATCATATTTCTCTTTAAATTTACATATTTGTTAGGGTTGTAATGGTACACAATTACGGTGGTTTGGTTTTAACGTCACGGTTTGGTTCGTTAAATGTATTTATTTATTTATTTTATTTTTATTTTTTTTATTTTTTTTTTTATAAACAGTGGGTAAACAAATTGCTCTTTCTTTAAATATATTCAGTTACAATATTTTTTTCTTAGTGATAAAAAATCTACCTCAGCTTATGCTAGGAAGCCCTTTTACATTGTAAGGTTACAATTAACAACTTAACCCAAACTTAAATTTAATCACTATTTATTTTTAAATATAATAATCAACACTTAAATTTGAAAAAAAAAATCATATGCAAACATGTAAATTGCACATAATGCAGTTTTTAAATTAACTTTTAAATTGTAACATTTCTATTTGTTAAAATATATTCAATTACACAGTGGCTGTCATAAAATGTTTCATAACAGATGAATTTAAACATACATTAAATAATTAAGACTAACAGGTAAAGTAAAATCTAATGAGTATTTAGTGTAATACTTTGTGAAATGCTCTTCTCTAGACTTTTTTTCTTTAATGAACTAACGAGCTGTGGACACTGATGACTTGCCTGAGGTAAATGAAATGCTACGTGACCTTTTATTTCCACGCTATTTAGTTGACGTCTTTCCAGGGTTAAAACACTGAGCGATTACATGAGGCATGAGATGTACATTCATGTTTATTCACGTTAAAACTAGTACAGAGCAAGGAATGATGGCGTTCACTTGCGCTGCCATTTGAAAGGACCCCATTTACACTGCAAGTCTGTGGGGCCTTACGGCTTTGACGCGGTCACCGGAGCTGATCGCGGCCACTCTAGTCAATGCTTGTGTTTATACCAGCACGTTTCTGAAGCATCCCAGTAGCAGCTCTCCAAAGCAATCTGTCATGCCACATCTAAGACTGTCAAAACGGCATTTATTGTTTGAATTTCCTGGAAAAAATGTAATAAAATGCAGTACTTGTTCGGTACACATCCGTACCAAACATTTACGAATATGTTTCCCTTTAAAGCCCCAATATGTATAATCTCATAATATTTATAATCTCATTAAAAGTGCTTTCACATGTTGCATGCTTGGGTTTGTTTGACGTCAGAATTTGGTTGGTTTGGATGATGTGAATTTTGATGGGCTCAACATTGCAGACACCAAAACATTTTTTTTTTCTATTAATGACAAATCTAAAAAATGGACTGTTTAAAAACACAGCCCTTGTTAAAAAAAAAAAAAAAAACACAATTTGTTCAGTCAGCTTAAAATAATTTGCTATCCTGCTGCCTTAAAATTTTAAGTTCAGTCAACTCAAATAAGTTTAGTCAACTTGAAATGTTATGTTGTTCTAAGTAACAACTTAGTTATTTGTGTTTGTTAAACTTAACAGATGGGTAAGTAACCCAGCTGCCTTAAAATTTTAAGTTGAATCAACTAGTTAATAGTGAGAATTGCTCTCCAAACTAAAGTGTTACCAAACTTTTAATATGACTTTATTACACTTTTTAAAACTGTACTAGGTCTGTTCAGTGGCATAACTTTGTATTAAAAAGTGGGTGGGACACTATTATAGGACAGTATTAGGCCTGAAATTCTTCACGTCACTGAATAAATGCATAGATATGCAATAAACATTCATACTCCTAAACAGTCTAGTGGTAGATTTTGTATTAGGCGTGTAGGTTTTGGGTTCTAATCTGCCCATGTCTATTTTTTTCCCTTTTTTACTCCTGAACTCAGAATAGATGACATGGTGATAACAATAGCAATGCTCTGGATCCATGTGGCTGTAAACAAAAATAACATGGATCTAAACATGGATCCTGGAATGAGCTGTCAGTGTCCAAAAGACAGTTGCGTCAACTAGTGACTGTGTTATACAGGTGTGTATACTAGAGGAGCGTGGGCGACGGGTACGACACGCTATGAGTTGGCTGCGATGTTGTGTATATCGCTGCAGACTAGTCACAGGCTTAAAACATCAAAGAGTGACAAGCGTCTACATTTGACCATCAGGCAACTCTTCAGGCCACCTATGAGATCACCTATGACAACTGCATGTTTAGCAGAAACACTGAAGAGGCTTTAAGCTGAAACATATGAGATGGCCTCAGCAAGCAGAAACTGAGGTGCTAGAGTTTGGCATCCACTGTCCTTTTCCAGTTTTAAAGTGAATAGAGAACGGCTGAAGCATGGATTCAAGTGCCCCGTGGGCTCAGATTAATGACTCAAAAAGAATATCTGTATTCTATTGAGAAAGTGTGGTGAAGGCAAAGAAGAACTGGAGGTATTATTAATACATAAGTGGAATATTTTGAATGAGAAATGTCTTTTGTGAAGGGCTGATATGAAAGAACTTTGAAAGGTTTGGCAGCACTTCACTCGCACATGACGAGTCACATTCTGGAACAATTCATGTTATTATAAAACACACTTTTTAGCATGAGGGTTAAGAGCTTCTCACTGAATATATGAGTATGTACAGTACATACTGTTTTTTAATGTTTTGAAATAAGTCTCTTCTGCTCACCAAGGCTGGATTTATTTGCTTTAAAAAGTAGTTAAACAACAACAATGTAAAATATTTTTGCAATCAATCAATCAATCAATCAATCAATCAATCAATCAATCAATCAATCAATCAATCAATCAATCAATAATCTGAATTTTCAGCATTATTACTCCAGTGTCTTCAGTGTGTCACATGATGCTTTATAAATAATTCTAGAATGCTGATTTGCTATTCATAACATTTCTTATTATCACTATTTTCAGGATGTGTTCCAGCATTTATTTTAAATATAAATATTCTGCAACGTTATAAATGCTTTTAGAATTGAATTAAAAAAAAAAAAAAAAAATAATAATAATAAT
>JAHKKF010492935.1:0-13817 GCA_019740295.1 Labeo calbasu
CCCACCCTTCATCTGATATCGCGACACAAAGACAGTGACAGAATATAGAAACAAAAAATAGGCATCCATTATTATTATTATTATTATTATTATTATTATTATTATTATTATTATTATTTGTTTATTTATTTATTTATTTTTATTCCTTTTTTTAAAATTTTTAATCATTTTATTTTATTTTTTTCCCATCCCACTTTTTTTCTATTATTGAAACAAACACGTGATACTTCAGAAATCATTCTAATATGCTAATTTGGTGCTCAAGAAACATTTCCTATTTTTCAAAGTTAAAAACAGTTGTTCAGCTTAATATTTAATACCATGTAATACTGTAGAATAGAAAGTTTAAAAAGAAATATTTTATAACATTGAAGGTCCTATTTGTATTGACAAGTTTAATGCTAAACATCCTTGCTGAATAAAAAAAAATTCTTAAAAAAATAAATAAATAAAAACTTTTGAATGGTCATGTATTACATATAACCTCTAAATGTACACAAATAAAATGCCAGTAATGTCAATGAAAATAAAATTAAATAATAGTAATAATGCAATGAAATATAACCACATTAATTTAAGCAAAGATGAAGCAGTATTTATGCATCTGACTTTAAAACAACTTGAGCAGATTTAGGTGCCAACATTTTTACAGACAGTTATTAAAGGCATATTTATTAAATCAAGTCGCATACCCATTGCAAACTGTCCAAACAGTTTTATTGACCTCATAAATATGCAAATTAGAATGTTAACCTGGGGTTCACAAGTGTGCAGTGTGAAATCTTGAAACTTGATTACCCAGGATTAATTACTAACCCATGATATGAGCAATGTGAAAAATGCAATAGGATAACCCTGGATTACATTTATCCATGGTTTAAGTCCCTGGGTTAACAATTTCACCGTGTGAAAAGCTCATTATATTCAGCTTACCTGTCTATCTATAAACTTGCCAGCACACATATCTGTACACAAAATATACAAATACACATCTCTCCGGTGTCTCCTGTTTTTTCCCCTCAGATCATTTTCCACAGTGTTTGTCTCCATTTCAGGAGAAGATTTCCTAACATATATCTATGCCTTTTTTTTTTCTTTTCCAGGACTAAATTTGACAGTTGGCCACATGCGGCAGCCTCTTCTCTCTCCCAGCCTTCGTCTCTTTCTGTCTCCCAAGAGCTCCGTCAGTATGAAGAGGCCCGAGGACGCCATCTCATCTTCTCTCAGCCGGTGTCAAGCAGCAATCCTGCGGGGCCCGTCCCTGCTTAATTCAGCTTAGAGGCCCTCTCTCGTCCCCGACATTCCTGATCGCCTCATTTTTCCGGGTATGCCTCTCAGGGCTGAGGTAATTATTTCCAGAATAATAATAACAGACAGATTAGTGTGTTTAGCAGGCAGATGTATTGCTCTGCTCCCTTGCCTTACTTATATTTGCCTCTGAACTGAGTGACCTATTAGAATGGATTAATTCTGCTATAAAAAATGAAAGCGCTTAATGACCCCTGTCTCTTGACAGAGAGGTGGGGAACCCGCCTGAGGAAGATTTCTTCAGACATCCTCAGATCTATCAAACTCCACGCTGGACACCAGGAGCAGCAGGTGTTAAAGTCTTCATTCGTTTCTGTCTTGGTTATGGATGACCTGGCTGTATGAAATTACTCAAATGGTGGCTGGCCATTAAATTCACCAGGAATCAGGTATAGTAAATGGGAAGGGTGGAAAGAAAAATAGCAAAATGAAGAAAACTGTATTATAATTTATTTAAAATTCTGTTACATTAAGGCCTTTTGGAGCATGCATTGCCTACTATTATGAAATGTGAATTATTCACAAAGTTAAAATGCAGCATTTTCAACCTGGAAAGCCTGAAACACAAAATAATAGTTAGATTTTTTTTTTTTTTAAATGTATGTTTTGTGTCATATTAATCATCAGGCTTTTATGGCGCATATAGTATCATATATAGTGAGAATGTGGAGCTCACACTCAGGGACAAAAAAAGCCCATTTATATGTCTTATATATAAATATAGGATGCTATCTAAATGGTTAAGTTTATGATCAAAGCTCTATTTGTTTTAATTGTGGGGCAAAGCCTTTAATGCAGAACAATACAGTGATGATTGAGACATAAATAAGCATTCCTAAAAAAAACAAACAAACACTGTATCATATTTAATACTTAAATATTAAAAAAAGAGAAAGAAATCAAGTAAACCTACAGTTAGTTGCTTGACTCCAGTATGTGTTCATTTTGAAATATGTTGAAAAGTTATGCTTAAACTTCCATTAGAAAAATCATTAAAGATTTCACATCAAAATGACATATGCATATTGTGTACAGTTGAGGTCAAAAGTTTACGTACACCTTGCAGAAACTGCAAAATGTTAATTATTTTACATAAATAAGAGGGATCATACAAAATGCATGTTCATTTTTTATTTAGTACTGCCCTGAATAAGATATTTCACAAAAAATAAAAATTTATAACATTGCCCCTGTTCAAAAGTTTTCATACACCTGATGCTTAATACTGTATTGTTACCTGAATGATTCACAGCTATGTTTTTTGTTTTATTTTATTTTTTTTTCCTCCAGAAAGAAGAGTGAAAACTTTTTGAATTCAAAAATCAGGGTAAATTTAACTTATTTTGTCTTTAGGGAAACATGTAAGTATCTTCTGTGACTTCTAAAAGGCAGTACTAAATGAAGAAAAAAAAAAAAAAAGATATTTAGGCAAAATAAGAAAAGTACACATCTTAATTCTGTTTAAAAGTTTATACCCCTGACTCTTAATGCATCGTTTTATCTTCTGAAGCATAAGTGATTGTTTGAAGAATCAAGCGTATGTAGACTTTTGAATGGGGTCATTTTTTATAAATTCAACTGTTATTTTCTATTGTGGACTACATGCAAACGTCTTTAAAGTGAAATATCTTATTCAGGTCAGTACAAAATTAAAAATAACATGCATTTCGTTTGATCTCTGTTGTATGTTTGTTTTTTCTTAATAAAATAATTAACATTTTGAAGATTCTGCAAGGTGTATGTAAACTTTTGACCTTTTAGGTTTTTCAGCAAAGATTTGGTTACACTGATGATTTAGAGGCTTTAGAGGTTCATGTATCAAATATGATATACAGTAGTGCACTACAGGGTTAACATATTGTAAGAATGTGCATTAGATATTTTGATATGTTGATCTCTCTCTATCTCTCGCTCTCTCTCTCTCTCTCTCCTTCTGTCTCTCTCTCTCTCTTTCTCCCTCTGTCTGAATCTGTATGGATGGAGGGTTTTATCAGTCAACGACACAACATCTAAATCTCTTTCTTTGGAGCGGAGCGGTTTGCAGGGCTCCAATACAATGCAGCACTGGAGATAGCAAGACTTAATTCTCCTAGGATTGTGCTGTCTCCCAGCAATCACAGGGAAACTGGACTAGAAAATTAACTTGTTAAAAGCTCTAGCCATCACTCTCTGAGTCTGATAGACAAATCCATCCAAATACCAATCACCCTCTGAAATGAGAAAATACAGAGAGAATATGGCAGCAGCCCTCAAAGAAGACTCACGAAAACACACACAGATGCACAACGTGCACACAAATCCACATCAGAAGTACGATCAGATGTGCACACAATGACAGCTTGTCAACAGAGGACTCTATGAAGTAAGTTAAAAATGATATGTAAATATAAACATCCAAACCTGCATGTATTTCAAACACGACCAAAATAGAAAAAATCTTAATTAATGTTTGTTCTTTTAAACTGTTCTTTAAGCATGATGAATCTATTTGAGAAGCAATATCGCTCATGACAATATTTTAATATATGTTTTTATAAATCAATTTGTTTTATACATAACCCAACAACAGGTGTATGCTTAAAATAAATTTAATAACTTAACTTAATTCAAAGTATACTCTTTGAAAATAAGACTCAATACACATTTTTCTCATGAGATTGTTCAGACATTTTCACTAAAAAGACTAAATTAATGATTATGTTATTTTTATTTATTTTGCTGTGGATGCGCACACCCTTTTTTTGAGCATATTAACTGTAAATAGCTGTTTATGTCAGTTTAATCTTTATAATAAAGGTTTCTGTGAGGGATTGGGTGAGGAAGAGAGAGGGAGTGAGAACTGTGGTGGACACTTTCCAAGTTCATTGCAGTGCTAATCCTGCATTGTGCTAGTGAATGGGCATTATCATAAACGTTTGGCAGCCCAGTCTTGCTGTACTGTGGCCAGCTGTGGGCCTCTCCAGCTCTCATTGTTCAGGATAACTAGTTGAGTGTGAACCGTATATTGAAAATTCCCCACATCGGATTCATTAAAGTATTGCCTCAACCTTAAGCCCCCTAACTGGAGTCAGGGGTGGGCGGGCGGTTAGGGTCGAGGCCTACAAACAATGACATGCTAAGCTGACATGTTGCTGAAGCCAAAGAAAGAAGATGGGAGCCAAGGGACTGAGATTGTTTAGGTTTCTGAATTCTTTGTGTGTATCCAAATTTCATTGTTGACTCATAATCCTCACACTGCTTTGATAACCAATCAGGCATTACATGCAACTGTGATGCAACTGCATCATTTACTGCAAAAAAAGCAAAACTTGATTGGTTGGCACTTTTGGCCATATTACAGATGATTTTTGTAATCCTTATTTGTGATGGAACTGCTACATGATGCTTTCAGCTTGGAGGGTGGGAGACTAGTACTCAAATTGAGAAGTACCTCAAATGTGGTTGACGATATACATAAGAAGCAATAAATAACTGTGAGCAATATTATTCTCCTTAAACTAGTTTTATAATTCCTGGTTTGTTTTTTAGATGTACCTGTATGTATAATATATGTATATTGTGTAAATATAAATGAATTTTCCCCCTTTTGGTGTGTAGATGTAATTTTAAAAAAAATCACCAAAATGCTTGAACAAAGTATAAATACCGGTTGTTAAGTGATTTAATGTTTTGACTACAACAATCACTGAACGAAAACCATTAATCGTTACTTGGCTAGCAAATGTGAAGTTAGGAAAAGTACTACTTAAATACTTATTTTGTTGTTTCAATCCGTTTTCCTGCACTGCCATCTGTAGTTTCGCAGAAGAGTAACGACGAAACGCGTCTTAACGCATCAGCACCACGAGTCTCCGGAAGTTGACGCAATTTTTATGGCGTCGCAGTCGCTTACTTGCCTTTGCTTACAAACGAACGTACGTTCGCGCCAGCCAGATTCAAATGCGAAGAGCAATATTTTGAGTCAATAACGACCTGTTGATCTTAAGAAGACATGGATTACGAACGTAATACTAATAATATGGAAATTGTGCTACTTCTGTATCACTTGGTGCTAACAGAAATTACAATAACCATCTTCTGGTCGTTCATACTTAGTTTCACAGATGAGTCATATGGGTTTGGAGTCTTAATTGAGTGAGTACATTTATTTATTTATTTATATTTGTTAAAATAACTGTTCCTTTTGTTTTGTTTTTCCCTTAATGTTTCTTATTCAGTAACCTTGAGGATATTTATATAAAATATAACCGTATATTAACCTTGCTGTATTTGTATTAGAATATAAATGTTTGACAGGACAAAAACAAGGGAGTAAGGAATGAACACAGTTTATGCCTGGTTTATAATTTGATTTGTGATCATGTTAATGGATGTTAAATGACAACATGTAGGCCTATCATCTGAATCAGCCGCTCTTGTTTAATTTGATGTGACATCAAGCTTTTATATAATGTCTAATCAGACGAGAAGGGATGTAACACCTCCAGTTTTACTTTACTGGATCCACAACGGTTGTCATAAAGTAATAATCTGTAGCAGACATATATATATATAAAAATACTGTATCAAAGTTTGAGAGAAGCATTGAGTTACAAATATGTTGAGATGGGTTAGCAAGGAGGTCAACTGCTTATCAAAAGAACAAAACCTATATTAAATATGTGGTATAAAGCATTTGACTCTGAAAAGCTGTAGATAATATTACAGTTTTGCACAACTTGGTAATGAAATAAGTGTTTGAACTTGAGCTAATATAATTTCGTTGTAGGATTTGAGCTTGTAGAACTGCGGCCAAGAAGAGCAAAATAAGGTCAGTGGTGTCGTAATGCTTCTGGTGGAGAAAAATAGACTTCCAAATGTAATTTCCTATAGTCTCTGCCTCAGAGGAATGAACGAATGTTATTTCATTGGACGGTAACTTCTTTTGTTTTGCTCCAAGTAGGGCAAGATAAAATACAGTGAACAAACATAAATAAAAAACTGGCGTTCTCTCTTTCTTTATCACTCTCTCTCTGGTTCTGCTTCAGTGGAGGCATATATACTTGCAATATGAATCCTTTTATCACAATTTAGTGTCTGCTGGGGTGTAATGAAAATTACGGTGGTGCACGGCCTGGATGCTCCATTACTTCGAGCCAGTGGGACGGTTTCCAAGCCCAGACATAATTTAGTCATATGAGGGGAACTGCAAATTGATTTCAGGGTTAAACTGGTAGAGCTCAGACTAGTTGACCGGCCAGCATGAGAGTCCCTTCTTCATCCATCCCATCCTGCTGGTCCAGAGGGAGATGAGTGGATGAAATGAGCGGGAAGAAGGAGGCGGGGAAGGGGATGGAGGAGTAGTTTTCCACCCTAATCTGTTTACTTTGCAATTTGTGTTTTCAGAGTGCGGCCATTCATTCTGCTTAGCGTGACACATCTCGTGCATGAGATACATTGCCTGGAGGGAGAGTGGGAAGAGAGAGAGAGAGAGAAACCATTAGACTCAGCTGTGATTATTGTGCATTAATGAAAGCCCAGAGACACTCATGCAAGAGCAGAGGGATGCATGATGTTATATTGATCTACTGTGGCTGGGATTTCGAAATAAATGAGTTCCCCTCTATACAGTAGCGTACAATCTTCTTGACACTCTTAAGAACTAACTAAGCCTCACATTGACTGTTTTCCCAAGAGAGAATCATTGATCATTGCACTGTTCTCCCTTGTTGCAGTGTTAGTTGGCTGCTGTCAAAATACATGTTAAGAACTGATGCACAAATGGAATATATCTGTGTTCTTATATTCCCCTGGTTTCTATTAAAACCCTGGAACTACCACTCACAAGGTTCCCTGGGATTTCAGTTTGTAACTATGCTGTTACCACCCTGCTTCAGCGATAATGGCTGTACCCTTGAGCCATGAGCCATGTGCCGGGCAGAAGTGCTGTGCTCTTCGTTCACACATGTATGGATGGATGTATACGTTCAGATCGTAGTTTGAAATCATATCAGCAAATAATTATTTGTTTCTTAAAACACATTATGTGTCATATTTCCAATGTTAAAGTAATTACATCGCAGCAGAGACTATAACTGTAAGCCAGATGTTTATTGGTTGAGTTTATACACTGGTGGTTCCAGTATTGATTTGTCATAGCAGAACTGGCTCAACCAATGGCTTGAATCTGGGACAAGGTTTAATGTATAAAAAATAGTTAAAAAAAAAAATTAATACATTAAAACGTATGAATAAAAACACATTATTTTGCATAGCATTTATTTAGAGATGATAGGACAGCCGTTTTATTTCTGTTTGCTACAAGAAAAAAGGATTTTTTTTTTTTTTTAATAACTTTTTATTATTTTTTTTTGTCAAGGTCCTTATAATGAGCTCCCCAAATTTAGATGTAAGGCTTCTGTCCTGGTCATTTCACTGATGTAGTTGTAAGAAGCTTCTGCCTTTTCCTGTCAGCCTGAAAGTGACTTTTAGTATGCAGAATCACTGTGTACCAGTTTAGCTAAGACGTGCAGCAGAATTTTAATCAATTAATCTCCCAAACAGAGAATCACAAATTGCATAGGTGTTGAGAGGAAGAAGAGAGGCAGAAATTAGACTGAGGACAAAACATGCCCATATTATCATGCACAGGTAACAATTATGCAGAGCCTCTGTCTTTCTCGAGCATTTGCACTCTTACTCACAATACCTACACAATGCATGCACACATTTTTGACCCCGTCTCCAACATGTCTTTGACAAGCCTGACGGTGATGTAAGAGGATGTGTTATCTGCTGACTTGTCAAGAATTCATACATTTTTGAAAACAGATGAAAGTGAAGCGAGTTTAAGCTCAGGGGATAGTTGATGTCTGTAAGTGGATTCAAGGGTGTAGAAAACGTGAGAGCCTGGCAGGTTTGTCTGAGAGTGTGAAGATTTAGGTTGGAGTGTGTACAATGGAGACTTTTTGTGTGTGTGAAAAAGGTGTCTTTGTAGATAGACAGAAAGATGATTGTGGTCTCAATCTCATCCTTTAAAGTTTTAAAGTTTAAAGTTTTAACCTTTTAAGTTTGTTTTCCTAATTAAATTTTTAATAATTTTATTATTTATTTATTCTTCATATTTGTTTATAGTTTAGGTTTTTGAATTATTAATATATTGTTTTTTTTTTATTATTATTAAAATATTGCACATTTACATTATACAGTGTATGCACTCCCTTATTTAGAAAAGCAATAAAAAGCAACAACTGTGTGTGCATGCCCCTGCTGTGAATCCAGCGGAAACTTTCTGTGAACTTTTATGCACTCAGAAGTAAGAACACTTGTACTCGATTATTACTGATCAAGACCTACTGTGCTTTGATATTAAACACTAAAGAGCCCCGGGTTTTCGCCCACTAATTCCTGTGCTTGTGCCATTTGTTTTGTTTTCTTCTGTGGCTTCCTTTCATACACAAATACATTCCAAATTGCATCACTTTTTGTTTGTCTTGTTTCTACAAAGAGTTCTCTGTAACCTTCCAAATCATTTGCCTTCAGATTCACTTTCACTAGAAATGATTCTTTTATAAAGCATTTTGCTGACTTTATGTGCAGGTTTTCCAATTTAGTTGTTTTGTATTCATTTCAAACGTAACAAATCTTTGCTTGGGGAGTAGGTACATATTATGAGGGACATATTAACTGAGTGCTTAGAAGAAAAGATACTGTATAACCAACACGCAGTAGTCGGAAGATGGCTTCAGACAATTTCCCATGATTTTTGATGTAGACATGTTGAGCAACCTTCTCCATGCTTTTAGCATGGCCTTAGGCAGAAACATTAAAATTAAGAAGTTTCTTTCACACAGAAGCTGTGATCTTTACATCTAAAAGCATTTTGAGTGTTACAGCATTGGCCTGTTGAAATTCTAGCCAGTTTCTTGGATCCCATAGAGCATTAGAGTTTGCTTAGAAGTATCATAGTAAGTAAGATCATATTGTGCAACACTGTTTACAGTGGGGCCAAGCTCATTCATAGGAAATAAAACGGATACGTACACAACAAAATTTGGCAACTTTAGGTTTCATTTAAAATCTTTTATGGTATATTTTTCTGATTTTGAGATCAGAATTCCAGTTATTCTTTGTCTTTTGCACTCAGTATCTACAAGAAATAATGCATGAAGAATATAGAGTTATAATGGAATGATGGACGTGGAGCACTTCCACTTCCAGCATAAATATTTCACTCCTTCATGCCAAGTTGAATTGTATGCATAACACACACTTATTTTACATAACAGAACCATTCAATTCATGCTTGTGATTTCCTGAGATAGCACCAGAATACACGAAATGGAATAAAAAGTTGAGGATCCCAACATTAGTATTCCGCAGAGTAAGAGCATTTTATTATATAATTATGTGTTTTACTTTTTATTCAGTTATTTTAGTGACTGTAATGTTGAATGTATGTCTAAAAAGTCCTGTTTTTGTTGCTCTTTTTTTGATCTCAAGGAAAAGTATCTTAAGTGGCCGAAGTGGTTGAAGGTCGCTCTTCACTTACAAAACATGTGCTATGAGTATAATTTTAATTGCTTCCACTGGTATTGCAGTAAAACCTTCCGACAAGTTTTCTGTGTAACCTCACGGTACCACAGGCTCTCAAACACAATTTGTTGATTTTTAGCCACAGTGCTTATTCTTTCAAGAGCTGCATTACATAAATCATGGAGTGGATATATAATGCATGAACGAAAATATGAGCTATGAGATATTTATATCACAGAGGACATAATGCTTTTGCTCACCACATTAATGTATCTAGAGAGTCTTTATAGTCACAAATTAATGTTTAGAAACCAGACAATTATTGGTTTTCATAATGAGTTCAGAGGTTTCATTCTGATTCTACATTTTCCATTTCTTCATTTTTCAGCAGGCCGTCTCACATAATAATCATCAACCAACACAATGGAACTTTTTTTACAAAGAATATTTCAATGACGTGGTGTTTGCGTGGTCTGTACTGTACTGTTTATCATTGCTCTATAATACCTGTCAAAACAGTACTTGGATACTTGGAGTGTAATTAGCTTTTCTCATTGAAAAGTTAAGTCTTTTGTATAAAAACAAAATCTAGTTTTTAGTACGTTTGTCTTATTTTTGCTTCACCAAGCAATGCAGAAGAAAATTGTAATTGAACATATATTAAACAATGTGAGGAATTGTGCCATGCAAACTGCGCTCAGCACTAATTTTAGGACATGTTTGCACTGTTACTTGATTTGCATAATTCCTTTAGTAAATCAGATGCTAAAGCAAACAGACAGCATGTGCAAATAAACGACACAGTCAGTGGCGCAATTCATTCTTAGTCAATTCCCTAAATATCTTTGATTAGATTTGGTACCATCAACCTTGCAAACTTTGGCTAATCCAACGATTAGTTTTCTTCGAAAGTGCATACTGTTTCAACCTGGTACATGAAAGAAATCTGGTGATTTCTGGCAGCTCTTGCTGCTATTATGTGCAATATGAATCAAATGGTCAGTGAACTGATGTGGCTGCCTGTAGAGTTGACCTGTGAGGCAAACCGAGTACTGTATAACGTAAACATGATATAAAAGGAATGATAAATGCTTGTTTAGGAGACGCATTCACTGTCTAGTCTTACTTTTCCTTACCCTTCTCAACTGTGTTCTTTTTCTCTTCAATATTTTAACAGGCTTGGCATTCTGATACCACATCCCTTTTAATAATTCTTTAAACAGAACGAGTTGCAGGAAAGGCATGAGAGCGCATGCTGTTTGCTCTGTTCTACAAGAGCCACGGCTGACTGCTGCTGCTCATTAGAGTCCCAAAACAGGCTCCTGTGAGTGGCTCTGTCACTTAAATGTTCCTACTACATCTTCAGAAAGCCCATTTTAAATGTACATCCTAGAATAAAACTGGTGAACAGTGCTAGTTGTGGAAAGGATGTTTGTATTTCCAGTTTCTGCTAGCTGCTGCCCTGGATGTACCAAGAGTGATGGTGGTGGCTGTTTCTCTGTGCTACAGCTGGTTCTGGTCTTCAGCTTAACTTTGCTCAATTTGTTAGGTTTTCATTCTTATTAAGTCTATTTTTTTCTGCGAGGGTAATTAGACTTTAGAAAAGTGATCAGTTTGAAACTTAATATTGCTGGCTAAACTTTCAATTCCATTTTCATCAGAAATCAATTATGGGATTCTACTCCCTATTCCAGAAAATTGCTTTCATTAGAACTTACCTCGAATATGTTTCTTCTTCTTCTACTTTGCTTCTTTTCTTTGCAGCTTGCTGATTAGAGATTGATTGCAGGTCAGATTAAAAGGTGTTTTGTGTGTTTGCTTTGATGGTGACCCAGAAAACTAAATGGAGTGGAGGGCTTTCACAGTTTCAGCAGTTGGAGGGAAACCTGCCCACATTTCAGGGTGTATGGGCAGGTGAAAGAGCATTAAGTCATGTGACATGAGGCCTGGTTTGTTCATAGCATAGTTAGCTTGTGCTGGTGGATGTCAGAACTATAAGGATATCAGTATTTTATTTTCTTGTCTATGTGATGTCACACAGACCAAGGCCACTCCCACAATAGTCTTACCTTAGACCCGGCCTGAGTGAGCTGTAAACACTCAGACCGCCATTGTTTCAACTCTGGTGCAGGGGAAGACAAGAATGTCTCAAGAATGAAGCAGTCATCAGCCGAGCTCATTAGCATTTAAAGGCAAATGCAACAAAATGGCTCGCTCTTAAAAAAGGTAAAAAGGGTGTTTTTTACACTACCACTGAAAAATTTAACCAAAGTATGTTAACAGCTATGTTTTCATCATCCTGTTTTTATGCACATTTTGAAGTATCACATCAGACAGAAGTGATGAAAACGCCACATTTCGAATAAAAATTCCTTAATTCGCAAAAAAGATTTTTGCACTTGATTGTGGTGGTTTTTGACGTGTGCGAAAAAGGGTTATTGCGAATAATGGGAGATGGAAACGCATTTGCGGAATAAATTCCTGTGACATTCATGTGACTTTGCGCTATGGGACAGCAAAACCCGTCTAACCAGTGGACCGATCTAGTTCCACAGCGTCTGAAATGTTGTTATGGTCATTCTAAAATGCGTGAGCAAAGTCTGTCATCAAAGTATTTCTGTATAATTGCCTCCCAGAACTGTCTTACACGACTGCGTTCCCAAACACCAGGCATCCACCTCCGAATGAAATGATCACATTTATTGTGTTTCGTCTGCTCGTTCTGAGGTACAAGTAATTTATTATATATGAAAATTACTGTATTTAGTGGTTTCTTCTACTTTTCTTAATAATACATAGTGTCAGTTTATCAGGAAGTGATGATTTTGATTATATGTCATTTGTTTCAGGGCGTGTTCACACTTGTAGTTCGGTTCGATTGGTTCATATGGTCCAGACCAAAGAGGAAAATGATACATTTGGTCCTGGTCCGCTTAGCGTTCGGTGAAACATTGGCATTTTTAACAGTGAACCTAAAGATACCGAACCTAAAGGCATAGTGTTGCGTTCACAACCTGATTGGTTGGACTGAATGAAGTGTATTTCATTATGGAACACACCAAACACTCCAAACAAAAGGAAAAGGTGCATTTGACTTAAAGCATCGATGCGGTTGTGTGACATCAAAATACCCATTCACTAATCGGTCTGCTCAGCACAACTTTAAGTCGAACACATGCAATGCCGTCTGCTGGACTAAGCACGCTCATTGTTGCGTATATATGATTTTATTTTTACCACCTGTGAACTCACAAAGAGCTCATAAAAGGCACTTTACCTCGTCGTTGCTCCATGCTTGCCCTCTGCTCATTTTGTTTTGGATACACCGCTTGTTCCCTTCATGAAATCATGTCGCATAGCGTCGCATCTTGTCATTATGTCCAGTTTTTGGTTTGTTTATAAGTATTTGGTCCATGTTGCATTCATACTTTATTCGAACCGTACCAGAGTTCGTTTGGAAGCAGACTGAGACGTCTCGGCCCCCTTGTTTGGTGCACACCAGGGTTTGGATCACACCTTAGTAGGTGATTTTTGAACAAATTTCCTGATAATTTAGTCACCCCCATGTCATCCAAGATGTTCATTTCTTTCTTTCTTTCTTTCTTTCTTTCTTTCTTTCTTTCTTTCTTTCTTTCTTTCTTTCTTTCTTTCTTTCTTTCTTTCTTTCTTTCTTTCTTTCTTTCTTTCTTTCTTTCTTTCTTTCTTTCTTTCTTTCTTTCTTTCTTTCTTTCTTTCTTTCTTTCTTTCTTTCTTTCTTTCTTTCTTTCTTTCTTTCTTCAGTCTAAAAGAAATGAAGGTTTTTTGAGGAAAACATTCCAGGATCTCCATATAGTGAACTTTAATGGGAGCCAACTGGTTGAAGGTTTAAATCGCAGTTTCAGTGCAGCTTCAAAGGGCTCCACATGATCCCAGACAAGGAATAATGGTCTTATCTAGTGAAACGATCGGTTATTTAAAAAAAAAAAAAAAAATATATATATATATATATATATATA
>JAHKKF010492936.1:0-13861 GCA_019740295.1 Labeo calbasu
CTAGATAAGTCCCTTCTTCCTCGGCTGGGATCGTTTAGAGCCCTCTGAAGCTGCATTTAAACTACTCTTTTGGAAGTTCAAAATCGGGGGCACAGTTGAAGTTATATGAAGAAAAATTCTGAAATGTTTTCCTCAAAAACAGACAGAAAGACATGAACATCTTGGATGACAAGGGGGTGAGTAAATTATCTGTAAACTGTTGTTCTGGAAGTGGACTTCTCCTTTAAGCCAAACCCCGCCTGGCTTTTCTTACCTTACTACTGTCATTTTGCTGAAAGACGGTCTAAGTTGCTTCACTCCATAATCATTGATGTTGTTATTGTCCATGTCGACTCCCAGGTGCTTCCTGCGATGATGGAGGACAAAGTTCAACGCGCTGCAGTCGGCCGAGTAAATATTGCAGAAGGCGATCTTAATGTAATCCGCCGATATGCCGTTAGCCGTCATCTTGGCCACGTCCTCGCTGTTTGTCTCAAATATGCACCTCAGCATCCACAAGAAATTTGGCATTGCATGCACCTTTTCACCATCAATGTCTGTGGATGGATATCGAGGAAGGCCTTTGAGATGCGTCTTCACGCTGTTGGAGAGATAAGACTTGAGCATCTTGTGTTTCTGCTTCAATAACGCCGGTGGAACGAGATGCTCCAGGAGCGCCGCGTTGGGTTTAGACAAGAGGCCACATAAGAATAAATTGGTGAACTGGAAGTTGGTTTGGAAAGGGTCTTTATCTCTAGGCCTGGACTTTCCCAAACAAGGTAAGCAGGAGAAATGCGACGACCTCTTGTATTCGCATTTGGAGAAGAACCTCAGAATAGATTCAGGAGTGACTTTGGAGTCAAGCACCAATGAGAACGCCGCTAAGAAGGCTTGGAGGGTCTCGTGAAGGAACTCGAAGGTTGCCGATCCTCCAAATCCATCGTAATGAGAAGCAGGCCTCAGAAACCCAAACTGGAGGTCTTCGTCTTCCAATCCGCAGGATAGCACTTCCTCAATGCTGAACACAAGTCCACCCCGTTCGAGACCGTGCAAGGCCAGGCGAGCGAAAGCCGAGAGCTTGCGTTCACCAGCTTTAAAGGTTTCCGCAGGACACCTCGTACTTCGTTTTAAAAGTCCAGGACGTGCCGTCGAGTGTCCGAGGAAGACCTCGGAGAGAAGCAAGAAGACATTTGTGAGGGTGATGCAAGAATCCGGCAACTCAAAGTTGTCATATACCGAATGGAGATGCTTGAAGCTCTTGAGGATGATCCAGCTGAACAGCGGGATGGAGCAAAGACCACAAAGGTGAGGATTGGCGTCCAGCTGATCTGTCACCATCGTCCTATGCTCCTTCTCTGGGAAATGCAAAGTTGTGTATCTCTTCAGGTGCTCAGGGGAAAAACCCTTCATATAGACTTTCTTCTGAATCACTCTGTTTTGGATTTCAGTGCCACTTCGTGCTGTCAAAATCTTCCGGGAACCTTTGACTAATTTTCCGCAAAGCAAGTTCATGAGAAGCAAAAGCGGACGGGTCTTTTCTTCAGGGGACACCGTTTCCGGAACGTTGTCCAAATCAAAATCCGTTTGGATTTCATCATATCCGTCAAAGGTGAAAAGCACCGTCTCTGGGAAGCGTAAGATGTAGGTGAAGACCTCGTTATCGAGGTCTCCGTCTGGATAGCAGTTATGTTTAAAAATCAAATCCTTCAGCGAGATTTCGTCCGTCTCCTTGAAGGCGCTGAACATCCTGCATCTGAACTTGAAGAAGAACTTCGCTGGAGTCTTCAGCTCCCTTCTGGACCACAGGTTCTGCAGCTTCTGGAGAACGATTGATTTGCCTACGCCGGCATCGCCGGTGATAAAGATGGTCTCGGCCTGTGAATTGAAGACTCCTTGGTCTCCTAGAAGCTCGTCCAGACTCTCTAAGTATCCCAAACTCTCACCTCTGTCGTTCAGGATCTCCATCTGAGTGTCCGTGTAAAGATCCTCCAGCGGCGTCTCCTCGCTTTTCGAGTATGACGTGATGAACTGAGTGTCTCTTCCCAGCTCATTTCTGAGCTTCTCGCAGTACTTGCTAACTGCAAAAGTGCAAGAGCAGTACTGCATTAAATCAAGCCATGCCAATAATCTGACTAAAATCATTTGTTAAAGTTATCAACACTGTTCTGAACTGAACTTTTACATTAAAATACTCACTTGGGTCTGTGTTAACCACTGGTATGACACTAATAGTGTCTAATGGTGTGTACTTAATTTCTTCGAACCAAGGGCGCAGATCAATGTAAGCGTCGTATGCTTCATGAAGAACGTGTACGAAATACGCTGAGCACTCCTCTCCTTTACTCTGAACCAGCTCCAAGATTTTGCGTACCTGCGTGTCCAAAAATGAGGTAAGTTGATCAGTTGTGAAATATATTGTGAAAAAATGAATAATAAAATTCATTTGCAAAAACAGATAACTCAAATTATTTTTTTTCATTGTGCATTACAATTCATCTCAATCAAACTGCAATTAGATTATTTTGATTAGGTAAAAAATACAGGTAACTAAAACAATAAAAACATAATAACAATAAAAAAAAAAAACAGGATTTTTGAAAATTTAAAAAACTAAACTTTTTGTTTTTGAAAATAATTTCTTCATTCATATATATACCCATAATTTATATAATTTATGATTTATTTGCAAAAACAGATTTAGTTTTTTTAATTATTTATAATTATTTATAGATTTAGTTTTTTAATTATTTTTAATTATTATTTATATATATATATATATATATATATATATATAGCATATATATACAGTCTATAGAGTATATATACAGTGTATAATGTATTAATAATGTGTATTAATTATTTAATTATTAATTAATGATTAGGTAAAGAATAACTAAAAATACAGCTAACACAATAAAAACATAACAGTAAAACATCTTTATTGAAAATTTTTAAAAACTAAACAGGTTTTTGCAAATAAACTCTTCATATATAAAATGTATTAATAATGTGTATTAATATATTAATATATTATACATTATTAATAATTTAGAATTAATGCATTAAAATTTTATTCATTTATTAATGAATTACATTAATTAATTAAATGAATTAAATAATTGATTAAATAATTTAATTAATAACAAATTTTAAAACATAAATACGCTTATGTTTTGCATAATTTTGCTCCTAAACACTACAATATGGAAATAACTTTTCCTGTACCTTCTGTTCACACTGCAAAAAAGTGATGTTCTTCAGTCTTAATTTCTTAGATCTTAATTTCTTAAATCAAGATACATTTACTGCACAAAAGTTTAAAAAAAAAAAACACTTTAATTGAAAGGGGAAACAGTTTTTTTGACCTCACTGGCAGATATTTGTTCTTGTTTTAAGCATAACCTTGCTTCATTTTGATGAGTTTCTTAGAAAGTATGTTGATTTAAGGATGTTTAGATATTTGTACTGGAAAACAAGATTAAAACAGTGGACTATATATATATATATATATATATATATATATATATATATATAATGTATTTATAATTTATTTATTTTACAGTGCATGCATTTACTACTACCATGATTTTATAAATCTGACTTCCTGCTCTGATTTAGTATCTTTTTAAGGCATTGCATTAATTTGTTGAAAAGGTGAATTAAGACTATAAATTAAATCATGTTTAAATCATTTTTGTGTTTAATAATTTATGTGTTTAGTATTTTTGTGCTATTATTATACTTTTTGAAGACCAGTAGGAATTAATATTTTTCATATGTGTTGTGTTTTTTATATAAAACCAGTCTTAAGTATCACGGGTGTATTTGTAGCAATAGCCAAAAATACCAATGTATGGGTCAAAATTTTTCTTTTATGCCAAAAATCATTAGGATATCAAGTAAAGATCATGTTCCAGGAACATATTATGTACATTTCATGCTATAAATGTATAAAAACTCAGTGTTTGATTATGTATATGCATTGCTAAGAACTTAATTTAGAACTTTAAAGGCGATTTTCTCAATATTTTGATTTTTTTTCACCTTCAGATTCCATATTTTCAAATAGCTGTATCTTGGCCAAATATTGTCTTATCCTAACAAACCATACATCAATGGAAAGCTTGTTTATTTAGCTTATGACTGGTTTTGTGGTCCAGGGTCACAAAAGATATATTAAGTTATTAAGCTACTTATGTAGCGTGGTACAGTGATGATATTGGATATCAGCGACAGTAGAACTTATATGACTGACATATTCATGTTCCTTCAAACTTTTTTGAGGTTAGTGTTGTACCTGGTCAGTTTTGGTGCTGCTGCGCTGTATGATCTCGATGTCTTCAGTGCAGATGAATCCGTTCATCTGAAGATTGTCCAGAATACACTGCGTGTTCTTCACCTGCTCCACCAGCAGCTCGCGGTGTAAAGTCAGGAGCTTCAGGTGAGACTCGTCACTCTTGTAAGAGCCCATTTCACCTGGTTAGCGCTAAACCATCAGTCCTAGTAATAATAACAGTCCAGGCTCTTCACAGACATGCGGTCGGGGTGTAACCGGTCCGAAGTGGCGTCATTGTCGGTGTGTGAGGCGAAAAATCAGCGCTAAACAAATGGACGTTACGATTCTCTCAGATTTTTAGAGTTTTACAGTTATCATATCATATATTTCAAGAAAGCTTAACCACCTCAACGTCTTCGCGCAAAAGAAAACAGAAAATGAAATCGTTTGACTCTGCGAATATAATCGAGGTTACACGGACTGATTGTTTACTTGGTTCCGCACCTTCCATGTTAACTAGGAAGTGAAACTAAAACATGAAATTTGACCCGGATTGGCGAAAACACCCTAGATTTGCTCAATTCTGCTGTGTAAAGGTTATTTGAGTTGTGTGGCAAGGTCAGACAAATAAAACGATAAAATAATTCATCCAGCCTTAAGTCTGTCATGAGGTTTAATGTTGTGTTGTAGTTATGATGAGCTTCTTGGGAATTAAATGCAAAACTTGTTAATTTTTTTTACTAAACTTTACAATGTGGAGTTTATAAACTTTTTATATATCCACATTTAACGCCCCACAAACACAGAACATGCTTTTTTTTTAAATCATAACAAGCGATGTCCGAAACTATAATTCATACACCTTTATTAGGCTATAATAAAAGCATGTTTCATTTTCTTAAGAGATTTGTATTTATGTATACTTTATTTCCTTATTCCATTTTTTGTTTTTATAACCGTACTGCCTTAATAGTTTTGTGTTTTCTATTGTTTGATTTTTAAAAAATCAGAAAAAAAGATTAGCGATAATGCGCTGCAAAGTTCAGATGTGGATCAAAAGATTCACGAACCCACTTCGAAGTTCCGCTCTAAATCAAATGATTCGCGTTCCGAAGTTCCGATCTAAATCAAATGATTCGCGTTCCGAAGTTCCGATCTAATTCAGATGATTCGTGATACGCGATTGAACTCCCAAACTGAATTAAATGACTCGCGATCCGTGCCTCAAAGTTGGGATCTTTGGGATCTCCTCAAAGATTCACGAACCTGCTCCAAAGTTCCGATCTGAATCAAATGATTCGTGTTCCCAAATTCCGATCTGAATCAAATGATTTTTGATACGCGATTGAACCCCCGATTTGAATCAAATGACTCGCGATCCGTGCTCCAAAGTTGCGATCTTAATCAAAAGATTTACGAACCCACTCCGAAGTTCCAATCTAAATCAAATGATTCGCGTTCTGAAATTCCGATCTGGATCAAATGACTCGCGATACGCGTTTAAACTCCCGATTTGAATCAAATGACTCGCGATCCGCGCTCCAAAGTTGCGATCTTAATCAAAAGATTCACGAACCGGCCTCGAAGTTCTAATCTCAAATGATTCGCGTTCCGAAGTTCCGATCTGAATCAAATAATTAGTGATACGCGTTTGAACTCCCGATCTGAATCAAATGACTCGCGCTCCAAAGCCGCGATCTTAATCAAAAGATTCACGAACCTGCTCCGAAGTTCCGATCTAACTCAATGATTCGCGTTGTATCTTATTGTCTATATAGAGTGGTAGTCAATGTAAAAGCTACCTTATTTATTCTTACTCATATCCTTATTCCTCCTAGTCCATAAAATATAACAGAATCAGCTCTAATGTTATTACATTTTGATAACTCGTAAAAATGAAGGTTCCAAAAAGTTTGTTTTTGTGAGTATGTGATCATCAGAAGTGAAAACAACACAAGCACAACACAATGAATCCCAGCAAAAAATACTTTATGCAATTGTTTTGCTACCATACGTTACAAATACTGCACATTCTTCCCCTCGTCTGCGTAAAAACAGATCTAACCCGTCTATTAGCATTGTGCTGTGGTGTACATTCTGTAGACTACAGATAAGAGTGCACACAAACACCATTTAAGAGGCGAATCCGACGCTAATCATCAGACTGAATCTCTTCTGTCCTTTCTCTGGATTTTTGAAAAGCTTTCATCACTTCTTCCATCACAGGCAGAGGTCCCTCGTATTTGTTGGTTTCGATAGACCTGAGTTTCTCCTGATAGTCCTCCGGCAGACCGTTCTGCCTCGCGCCCATCACGATAACCTGAAACACACAAGGTACTTAAAGTGTAAGCAAATGCATGGACACCATTTAATACAGAAGTTATTTTGCGGCAGAGACTCTTGTATTATGAAAATTATAGTGCGTATTCCGGATGCTTCGGTTTGATGTGTTTTTGTTGTATCACTGACCCAGTTGCTGGCGGTGCTCTATTGTCTCGTACAAGCGAGCCGGAGCAAACGCCAGAAAAACATCACAACATTGTCCTTTCGCCAGCAGCACAGATAACAAACGCATTCTGTTTTGAAGAATGATATCAGATTACTCCGTTTAGAGAAGCATGTGTTTCTATTGTTGACGCACAATAGATGCTGGGAAAACAGAATTGGGTTCATTGGGTTATCTGAATCTCATCTTGATTCACAAATGTGCACACGGAAATTGTGTCAGATCTTTCAGTGAATCAGATCCAGTTCACAAAAATAGTCTGAATGATTCGTTCACAAATTGAAGCGATCAGAGTTCAACTCAGTGAATCGGTGATTTGAAGCATTTAACAACCAAATGGAGGAAGTGATTATTAATGAATAACCATTTCATTTAATATCATATGACATTGCTTTTGTGTGTTTTTGTACTTCATGTACTTTTTTGTTTTTTACTTCTGTTATTAGAAGGAAAAAATAAACATTTTTAGAGCTTGGCATAACTTTCTTCTAGTTATGCCAAGCTCAAAAATATTTTATTTGCAAGAAATTGTGACAAATTGTAAAAAATCTTTTTTTTTTAAAATGCGTACAATAATATATATTTATAAAATGCATAAAAGTGCACTCAGAATTATAAGTTTCCATTTTTTTCCATTTGGTCAAAATTATGAGTGAAAAATATTATTCTAGTTATTGCCAAGCTCTAAAATAATTTATTTGCAAGAAATTGTAACTAATTTTTTTTTTAAATAACTACAATAATATATATTTATAAAATGCATAAACGTGCACACAGAATTACACATTTCCATTAATTTCCATTTGGTCAAAACTGTGAGTGAAAAATATTATTCTTGTCATTGTCAAGCTCTAAAATATTTTATTTGCATGAAATGGTAACTAAAAATTTTTTTTCTTTTTCTTTTTTTCAACAACGAGAAATATTGATAAAATGCATAAAAGTGCACACAGAATTATACATTTTTATTAATTTCCATTTGGTCAAAATTGTGAGTGAAAAATATTATTCTTGTTATTGCCAAGCTCTAAAATATTTTATTTGCATGAAATCGTAACTAAAAAAAACCATATTTTTTATTTTTCTTTTTTTAACAACTACAATAATGTATATTGATAAAATGCATAAAAGTGCACACAGAAATATACATTTCCGTTAATTTCCATTTGGTCAAAATTGTGAGTGAATAATATTATTCTTGTTATTGCCAAGCTCTAAAATATTTTATTTGCAAGAAATTGTAACTAAAAATATTCTTTTAAAATAAATAGAAGAATGTGTATTTATAAAATGCATTAAAATGCACACATAATTATATGACTCCATTTAGCAGAAATTTTAAGTAAAAATGTGTGCTGTAAATTATTTGTGATTAATTGCATCCAAAATAAAAGTCTGTTTACATAATATGTGTACTATGTATTTTTTAATGTGTATATATTATAAATACACACACATGCATGTATATATTTAAGAAATATATTAAATGCATACACACACATAAATATTTCTTAAATATATACATTTATATATGTGTATTTATTATATGTACATAAAAATAAACATTGTACACATATATTATGTAAGCACAAAGTTTTATTTTGGATGCGATTAATCAATTAGAGAGCACTAGTAAAAATATTATTACAGTTAAGCTCTGAAATATTACATTTTTTAGAAATTGAGTTAAAAATATTTTTAAAATAACTAGAATGTTTATTATAATTAGTATGTAAAAACTTTATTAATTTCCATGACTTCAAGAAATCACACTTTTAAATAATTTAATTTTTATGTTTCCTTGTATATCCTTTTACATCTAGGCCATGACAATACTGATTTTTCTTGTTGATGGGATAAATTAAAAAAAAGAAATATCTCATTTTTAGCTTATTTTAATGCTTGTTTAGTCTTATTTTAAATCATTTAAAGTCATCTTGAGGCCCTTTTGAAAGAGTTGTGAACCACTGATCTGAACAAAGCTAAAGTTCTGATTAAAGCTGTATTTTGTGTCTTGTTAAAGCACGCAGGACACTGTACCTGTAGATACTGCGGTGAAGGTGGCGCATAAATGCAGCTGTTCATGATGTACGTCCGACAGTTGAAGTCCTGGACGCTGGTGGAGACGTTCACTTCCACTGGGCTGTAGGTGCCCATTTTCACATTCTCCTGACTGCAGAGGAACATACAGCACATGTGAGGAGCTTCATCACTTACTTACTACTGATAATCAGATAAAAGTGACATTTCTACTTGAAGATCTCAGATTTGTAAACATTTGATATGTGTGTGTTTGGGTCTGAAAACATCTACCTGTCCAGGGAGTCGAGGTCCGACATGTTCATCCTCCACACGACGCCCCACACCTCGTCACCCGGGCTGTGCTCGATGGTCGCAACACCGCCGTGCCACCGCTGACTCGCTAGTCCTTTATGATTGCCGAAGACCAGTTTATAGTCCTGAAGAGGATGAGGAGTCAGTTACAGAGATAGATAGATAGATAGACAGATAAAAATATGGATAAACAGATGATAGATAGCTATATATTTAAGCAGTCGGATGGAAGGATGGATGAATGAATGGATAAACTGTTGGATAGTTAGATGGATAGATGATGGATGGATGGATGGATGGATAGATGGATAAACGGACGGGTGGATGGGTGGATGCATAAAGGTTCAATAGATGGATGATTGATGAATAAACAGTTGGATTCATGTATAAAAGGATGGGTGGATAGATGGGGTGGATGGATGGATGGACAGACGGATAAATAGATGGATGGATGGAGGATTGGATAAACAGATGGACGGAGGCACAGATAAATGGATGGATGGATGGATGGATAAAAGGCCAGATGGATGGACAGATTAATGGAAGGATGGATGGATGCATAAAGGTTCAATAAATGGATGATTGATGGATAAACAGATGGATAAACAGTTGGATGCATGGATAGATGGATGGATGATTGGATAAACTGATGGATGATTGGATAAACGGATGGATGGATGGACGGACAGACGGATAGAAGGATGGATGGATGGATGGAGGATTGGATAAACGGATAGATGGATGATTGATGGATAAATGGATGGATGGATGGATAGATAGATACTTAAACAGTTGGATGCATGGATGGATGAATAAAGGATGAATGGATGATGGGATTAATGGATGGATAAACGGATGGATGCATGGATAAATGGATGGATGGATGTGTAAATGTTGGATAGATGTATGATGGATAAACGGATGGATGGATAGATGGATGGATGGACGGATGGATAGATAAATAGTTGGAAGCATGGATGGATGAATGGAAAGATGGATGAATAAAGGATGGATAGATGGACGGATAAATAAATGGATAGATGGACGGATGGATAGATTGATGGATGAATAAACAGATGGATGGATGGGTGGATAAATGGTTGGATGAATGAGCAGATTAACAGATGGATGGATGGATAAACAGTTGAATAGATGGATGGATAAATGTATGGATGGATGAATGGATAAAGAGTTGGATAGAAGGACAGATGGATAAATGGTCTGATGGATAGATGGACAGATAAATGGTCAGATGGATGGACAGATGGATAAGCGGATGGATGGATGGACAGACAGATGACAGAAAAGATGGACAGTATGATAGTTGGATAAACAAACAGATGGACAGATAAATGGACAGTGTTGTAGATAGATAGTTAGAACAATAGACAGATGGATAGATAGATGGATAGAATGATAGACAGATAGAACGATAGATGATAGACAGAACAACAGACAGATAGAACGACAGATGAATAGAAAGATGGATAGATAGATACGATAGATAGATGATAGAAAGATAGATAGATAGATGATAGAAAGATGGATAGATGGATACGATAGATAGATAGAAAGATGGATAGATAGATACTACAGATAGATACTATAGATAGATAGATAGATAGATAGATAGACAGAACAACAGACAAATAGAATGATAGATGATAGAAAGATGGATAGATAGATACTATAGATAGGATGGATGGATCTATCTATCCATCTTTCTATCTATCTATCTATCTATCTAATTATCTATCTATCTATTAATCTTTCTAGCCATCTATCGTTCTATCTGTCTATTGTTCTATCTATCTATCTATCTATCCTTCTGTCTATTGTTCTGTCTATCTATCTATCTATCTATAGTATCCATCCATGTAGATATAGACAGAACGATAGAAGGACAGATGCTAGACAGATGAATAGATAGATGATAGAAAGATGGATAGATAGATAGATACTATAGATAGATAGATAGATAGATAGATAGACAACAGTAGACATAGAACGATAGATGGATAGAAAGATGAATAGATAGACAGACAGATAGATATATGATAGAAAGATGGATAGATAGATACTGTAGATAGGCAGAACAATAGACAGATAGAAGGATAGATAGATAGATAGATAGATAGATAGATAGATAGATAGATAGATAGATAGATGGATAGATAGATACTATAGATAGGATGGATGGATCTATCTATCCATCTTTCTATCTATCTATTAATCTTTCTAGCCATCTATCGTTCTATCTGTCTATTGTTCTATCTATCTATCTATCTATCTATAGTATCTATCTATCTATCTATCTATCTATAGTATCTATCTATCCATCCATCCATCCATCTAGATATAGACAGAACAATAGAAAGAACGATAGAAGGACAGATGATAGATAGATAGATATAGATAGATAGATAGATAGATAGATAGATAGATAGATAGATAGATAGATAGACAGATGAAAAGATAGAACGATAGATGGATAGAAAGATAGATAGATGATAGAAAGATAGATGATAGAAAGAGATAGATAGATAGATAGATAGATGATAGATAGATAGATGATAGATAGATAGATAGATAGATAGATAGATAGATAGATAGATGATAGAAAGATGGATAGATAGATAGATAGATAGATAGATAGATAGATAGATAGATAGATAGACAACAGTAGACAGATAGAACGATAGAACGATAGATGGATAGAAAGATTAATAGATAGACAGACAGATAGATAGATAGATGATAGAAAGATGGATAGATAGATAGATAGATAGATAGATAGATACAATGATAGAACGATAGATGGATAGAACGATAGATGGTTAGAAAGATAGATAGATAGATGGATAGAACCATAGATGGATGGAGAGAGAGATAGATAGAGAGATAGAGAGAGACAGATACCTTGAGTTTGGCCACGCAGTATACAGTTGCTGACGGGTTCTTCAGCTGCAGTCTCTCCTTCAGCAGGTTACTGCCGTAAGCGAAGTACAGGAACGTGGATCCATTCTGGTGGTCGGCGATGTTGTCCATCACTGAGTCTTCAGAGGGCAGAGGGACTAGGAGGATGAGGATGAGGATGAGGAAGAGGAGGGACAGGGTGAGGAAATGTAAGCGGGACAGATTTGCGAGGAATCAGGTCAGCAGGGCTCAGAGGCAGAGCGAATGAGATGGAAAACACCTCTGTTAGTGGAGCTTTCAGCAGCACTCCATTCTCATGCAAATCCATTGTGTGCCAAACCGCCGTTCAGCCCGCCTGCATTCATCCGACCCTAACGCCTATCAGCAAGAACTCACCCAAACGGCCCACTAGTGGAAGCAGCAGGAATAACCTTTCAGCAGTGAAACATCACCCCTAAAGTAAAGCAGTCTACATATCTGAGACAATATATTATATTAAGACATTTAGAATAGGAACATGAAATGCATCTGAATAACATCATCACTAGTTTGACTAGTTGTATTCAGATTTTTAGATTTAAATTAGAACAATCTCTGATTTCACATCAACGTTTTACCCAGCGGTGTTCAAACTCGATCCTGGAGGTCCACTGTCCTGCTGAATTTAGCTCCAGCTTGCCTCAGCACATCTGCTTGGACGTTTCTAGTATGCCTGTTTAGACCTTGAGTAGCTGGTTCAGGTGCGTTTCATTGGGGTTGGAGCTAAAATCCACAGGAGAGTGGCCCTTCAGTTGCGGGATTGGACACCCCTTGTTTTACCAGTCTTTCAGGAAAAACAAATTAGTTGAATAATGACTAGGCTAAGCCGCTATTGCAACCAGCCATTGACTGTAATGATGTTAAATGCTAAAAGCATTGCATGAGCAAGACTATGTACTGCGCTGTATTGCCTGATTTGGCTAAAGACTACGTCCTCTGTGTTCAGGTTTCATTTTAAATCCTTTTTATTGCATTTCAGCTGATTATACAAGTAATGTAAAAATAATTAAGCTCAAATAATTAAAACATGTGATTCAAGTTGATCCATAAATGTTCTGAGCAAATACTTAGTTTCATCACTCACCGGCTGAACTCAGAAGGTTGAATCCAGCGGCGAGAAGCGCGAGGCTGATGACGAGGCTCCGGCAGGAGGACATGCTGCTCGTTTCAGTGTTCATCTGGTTCTGTGTGGAAGGAGAGATGGCTGGAGTGGGACCTTTAGACTGGGGGAGGATCCCGTCCCGCCCTTTTGATCTCATCAGATCCCCTGAGGGGTAAAATGCATTTGTTGAAGTGCCAATGTGTCAATGTTAATTTGATTCATTCACACGTCTTCATATGGATCACACACAGACACTGACTCTCAAAGAACCAGGGGTTTCAATAAACCAGGGCCCATATTCACAAAACATCTTAAGGCTAAAAGTAGCTCATAACTTGCCAATTTAGGAGAAAATCTTAAAAATAATGGGCGTGCCAGTCCTAAATTTAGGAATCCTATATGGAGATAAAATAATGCCATAAAGATTTGCATGTGAAGAGTACGCGTTGTGCAAGTGTACATAAGACTGTAAGCGTAACTTAAATTTGCTTGCGCAAGAGAAGCTTTGTAAAAGTGTAAATCGCGTTTCAAGCGTAAGAAAAAAAGATTTGCAGCATTTTACTGTTACTCGTAAGTGTAATGCGTGTATTGTGAAACTGCGCTTACACTTTTGGCACGTTGTTTTCGCTAAAATACGGTCAAAAGCACTGCAAGCCTGTGAACAGTGATTTGCACACGAAAACAACAGTTTAAAGAACTGCAAAACGGA